>OMKR01039017.1:6313-18225 GCA_900302355.1 Cyttopsis rosea | reverse complement strand
AAATGGAAGGGAATATGGAATATAATATTCATAAGTATGTTTTAATTAGTGTATAATCCCATGAAAATAAGAATCGTGTTTTCGTTACCTTCGAATTACAGTATATCTCCATGGGGGCACCACCATGTTTCTACAGTAGCCCAGAATAGACAATCCAAATAGGCGTTTTTCATGAGTTTTGCAGCCACCCGTAGATTCTCCAACACGGACATCACCATTTTGCACCGCCACGGACACGGAGGGGAATTCAGTTGGTTGCAATCTGCAACCTCACTGCTTGTGGCCATTAAATTCTACACACTGCACCTTTAAGCTTTTAAAAGTGAAACATTTTAACTATACATATTGCACACAGTATATAATACAACTTGAAATAGAATATATTTTACATCCATTTACAAAACAACCCTATGAATTTCCAATACCCAAACATTTAAAATATTTACCTTAAAATAACTCCTCTGACTCCAAAGTTCTTCTGAGTTTGACCTTAAAGTCCTTCAGCTTTTCTTGTGCTTCTTCACTCAAATTCTTGCTCAGGTAATGGGCAAATAGTTGTTTCTCACTGATAAGACAAAATGGTGTAAAGAAGTTAGCAAGCCTAATTTTATTGATTAAAATGCACAAAAATGAACAAAATGAACACAATTTACACTGCATGAAACAAATCATAATACATCCGACAACCTAAATAAAATATAAATATATATACAACTATAAAATCTTCATTAAACATTTTGTCAAAGTTTGGCATTCTCACCAGAGCTCATTGTGCCATATTTTCTTCTTTTTCTGCGTCTTTCTCACCCACTGTAGTGTCATGTACACGTGGGGGCGTGTTTTGGAGTGTCTGCAAGGCCTCAGCTTGAACCTTCTCAGAATTGTACTCTTTCCTCTACATTTCTCATAGTCCTATAGTACTATAGTACTGTCTACTGTCTTGCTAAAATACATTTTTTGTAAAAACATTTATGTATCAATATATAAATTTATTGTATATAAAAAATTTATGTATCAAATGGAAAAAAAATATTATTGTCAATAGATTATTATTTTCCTCAGTTTTAGATTTTATAAATTACTTCACTCTCTACTACATCTCTCCCATCTTCCTGCAAAATGCATTGTGAATCCCGGTGAGTAGGCCTAACTCTGACAGAATATAAGCTTGTTGGTTATTTGATATTGTTCACTTGATACGATATGAAATGATAAGTTACTCAGAAAATTGTCTTTCATCACACCACAGTGCCACAGTTCCACAGTTCCACACATTGTCACAAGAAATACTTAGACATGCAATCCTAAAATACATACAGTACATAGACTAGCGTCACAAATCAGTACCAGGCCCCAATGCACAATGGTCAAACCGGGCCCTACCCCTTCCTAGCGACAACAACGAATCATTCCTGAGGCCATGCATGTGAAAATACACCCCTCTGACAGTAACGTGCAGCGAGGTCTGCGCAGGCAGTCTCTGCAAATCAGAGCGGTATTTTACTATGAAGCGTGCAGCAACTTAATAACTGGTAACAGCGGAGCACATGGCACGCATAGAGGCTCTACGGCATTATACACTATCGATCGAATATTATCCAGCATCAATGCCCTACTATCACCCATACAGTTGTCAGCTATAGACTACAATAATTCAAGCCAACACATAGACATTACGATCGGCGTGTATCATTAACATTGCTGCTGTCGGCACACCAATAATAAACACAAAACACAACAACGCAAACTTCACTCATAAGGCTATGATTATAGGCTGGTGTCGTCTCACCAATAACAACATATAACATTTAACCATGCAACCACCAATAGCAGATAACACTGTTATCTGCTATGTTGTCTGCATCAATGATGTTCTTAAGCTCCAGCTGGCGCACACAAGCATTTTCAATGGACAAAAGCCCCAGTCCAGATATAGGATAAATAACCCTTTATCAGCTTCAGCTTTGAAAAGGACCGTTCGGTGGATGCCACAATAACAGGAATAGTTACCAACAGAAGCAAAACTGTGCAGACTTCCCTAAAGCTTGCAGTTGATGCAGTTGTTGTCGAAAATTAACATCAACATTTGTAAGTTCTTGGTTTTTAGCTAGACGATCCGCGAAAAGCCAGCAGTGCTCACAATAGGCTACATCTAGCTTGTTTGAATAACATAGCCATGTCCCTGGTAGCTCTAAACCAACTTTAGTTTTGCTGGTGTAATATGAAATAGAAAAGCAGTGGTTGTCCTGGTTCGTATCCCTTGGGAAAGGTCAGAGTGGTTTTCACGACGCCATGGAGACAAATATACTGTTTGGTCTTCGAATATACATTCTCTGTAAAATGTCCCTGGTCAGTGGGATATTCATGTAGAGATGCAATGTCAGTTTTAACTGTAGCTAAAGTTAGCTGAGACATCTTTGTGATTATTATTTGAGGGCTTTTCAGAGAAATTGTCAATTTTTGGCAGCTTTGTTGTTTCTTTCTTATGTATTAATTTTTCCTTCCTCTTTTTAAATCCACCTTTATGTTTGTAATCAATCATGACAACTATGTTTATTTTAATAACCGACAGCTAGTGACAAGTGAACAAGGCTTCAGTCAGGCACATGATGTGCGACATATGTTCATAAACTGTTAGAATTCATATATACCAGAATCCCCAAGCCACACACTTTTTACTGTCAAATTAATCTATTAATCCTAAATAAACCTATTTTTTTTAACATATAATAAGGATGGTAAGGTATGGATTTATGAAATGATGTATTATTATATAATTACGACAGCAAAACAAATTTTCATTACGTTTTTAGATATAAATAAGTAAAGTTATAGTACCGTTGTAGAACAGTGAAACATCCTTCACAAGAAATAAAGAGCGGCTGGGGAGACGCAGACTGCATGAATTAATTCTGCAGTGGGATGTATTTATAATTATTTTAAATATATTATTATTATAAATGAAGTCCTAAATAGTGAAGTGCAACAAATATATCCCGATACTATTCCAAACTACACAAGCTTTGTTCCCGAGCTCATGGGGTTTTCTAGCATGCTTGAAAACCTTGTGTTATGCTTATAAAGCATATTACAGTAGTTCACTCTCAGTAAAGTGATCCTGGCACTCTCTAAAGATGTGCTCTCTCTGTCGAAAGCCAGGTTTATGCTCGACATAGTGTCCTGGGCGAGAGGGTGTGCGCGCATTTTTGATTTACGCAAACATGTGTGCAAACAATACCAAAAAGAAGTGTAACTACATGGTGTCTTGTGTTTTTTTATGACATTTTATTTTATTTTTTTCCCTAAGTGTTGCTTGTGAATAAAGTAAACCTCAAAAACAGGTTTTGATAACTATTTGTTTGGGATTATTATTTAATTTTATTTTATTTAATTTAATTTTATTTTATTTTGTGTTATTTTATGTTATTTTATTATATTTCAATTTAAATTTTTATTTCATTTTGTGCTATTTTATGTTATATTATGTTATTTTATGTTATTTTATTAATTAGATATAATTAGTCGGTTTGAAGGGCAGCGCGTGTAGCCAAGTTGGATAATGATGTTCTTCCGGTAATGCTCATTGACTTCTTGCTTATTCACAGAATATTTTGTTTGTACGCCCCCTGGCCATTCGGAGAATACTGCAACGAACAACGCATGACTGCCTTTGTGCAAGTGCGTAGCTCGGCTGCCGTTTGCGAATGCTTGCACCATGGTGTCTCGCGGGAGCATATACAAGGCTGAAGGCGCATCCAGCAATACCCATAAATATGTAAATATAATCTATATGTAAATATAGCCATAAAGCTAAGTATGCCACACCGCAATATGTCACACCTGCTTGGAGATGAATATTAATCCTTCATATCCTGTATATGTAAAGTTCGTCAACTTCACATACAACAGAGTTAATTCTTGAATCATAAAGAAAAACACACAAAAAGTACATTACATTATGTCATTTAGCTTTTGTCCAAAGCGACTTAGATGTCGGATTAGTTTTAGTAGTATTTAGTAGTAGTAGTTACAAATTTTGGTTCTAATACACTAATTACATTTACTTAGAGCAATTTCATTTTCCAGGAATCTCTGTCTTTGTGATTTGTGCCTAGAGTCCGAGACAGTTCTGAATTTGCTCCTCAAGTAAGAACAGTAAGAACAAAACAATGAAAATATTGGAATTTCTGCTTGGAACATGACAATCTGCTGCTACTTGACAGGTTACTAAATCATACAACATATTCAAACAATTAAATTAAAAACATGTTTTATCAAATATTAAATGTGAACTATCAAAGATTATAAATCATTTATACCAAGCAATAATTCTATATTATTGGTTATTTTAAGGGGTACAGATATACATTTGACAGTTGTGATATGGAATAGGCAGATTTACTTAAGTATACTTAATGAAGTATTTATTTATTCAATTTATAGTGTCCATCTTCTAAAACATAAAATGAATTTCGAGTGCAGTAGGAGTGTAAGTACAGTAAGTAGGCTGGAAGAGGAAACAGGAAGGAAGTCGTCTTCAGTTTCTGTTTTTGTTGGACACAAACAATCCCTGCTTTGTTTTGTTAAAAGAAGATTCAAAGACTAGAAACAACAAAATGTTAAAAACAGAAACTCTGCTGCAAAATATCACATAGACAGCAATCTTTACATAGTAGATACACCCTAGAAACTCATTTGATATACAGTAGATACAGAGTACAAAATCAGGAGATACAGAGTGGAAACTCAGTAGATACAAAGTAAATACACAGTAGATACACAGTATAAACTGTAAATACAGTATAATTAAACAGTAGATATGCAATAGATACACGGTAGAAACTGAGTAGATACAGAGTAACTACACAGTAGAAACTCAGTCGCTACAGAATAGAGTAGAAACTTAGTAAATAATGAGTAACTACACAGCATATACAGAGTAAATGCACAGTAAAAACTCATTAGATCTAGAGTAGATACACAGTAAATTCACACTAGATACAGATTAAATACAGTGAAACTCAGTAGAGACAGTAACTACACAGTAGAATATCAGTGGATACAGAGTAGATACACAGTGAATACACAGTAGATGCAGAGTCACTACACAGTTGAAATTCAGTGGGTGTTTCCTCAGCTCTTGGGTGTGCTGCGTGGTTTCTGGCGATACTCTGGCAAGTGGTGTAGGATCCAGCCGGCAGGAAGCAACATGGCCATTGCAAACACTGACATGATAAAGAAACTTTGCTGCAGACAAAACAGTGTGTTAATAAAATATTATAAATAGTTTAATAATGTTTCTCTTTTTAGTTGTTTTAAAGTTAGTGCTTTAAAAATATAACAGATTTGTGCCAAAGTGCACACATACTCATCATACACATGTAAATCAGTAAGACATAATGTGCAGTCATCTAATGTACTCAACTTGATTTAAAAACGAATGATTTTAAGCTCCTCACAGATGACTTAAAAGAGGAAATAAAAGAAGAGGTGATGGGGCGTTATTTGCTCCTCTGCTCACAGTAAAATTATCACACTAAAACATGTACAAAGTAAACACTGATTCCATCTGAGAATAAGTGACATAATACTCTCTTATAGTGTAATAGTAAAGTACTCACCCCAGCTCCGATCTTGTTCCTGGGCGGCTTGCTGTATATGAACCTCCGCTCCAACTGGATGAGTCTGGATCTTCTCAGCAGAACGCAGCTCCTGCTCACAACTCCCATCATGCACTGCTGCAACTTTTATTCTAAGGGTTTTCAATGTCTCAACACTTTAAGTCTCCTCCACCCCAGTGTGATGGGCGAAGCTATAATACGACACAGGAAGTGGGTGGGCAACAGCCAATAGAAAACCAGATCAAGGTAAACAGATGTTGACATCATCAACACAATTTTATGTTTAGCTCAAACTGAGCAAGGAAACTATTTTTACTGATACAACTCCTTTCAGTTGTAAACACTGTAATGCTTGAACAATGCACATTTACTGTAATTTAATGCTTTAAGAATGAAAGATTTAATGCTTTAAGATTCAAAGCTTTATGATTTGATGCTTTAAGATTTAAAGCTTTAAGATTTAAAGCTTTAGCCAGTGAACGCCTGACGGTTCCTGTTTTTCTGTGTCTATTTGTCTTGGTGCTGAGACATAATTGTGTGTTTGCTTTATGGAGCAGATTGGATCTGGAAAGCAGGATGTTTCCTCAGATGAAGATCTGAGTGGAAACGGGAGAATGGATCTATGATTAGCTCTGAATGGGTCTGATTGGGTCTGGTTGGGCATGGTTGTGTCTGGATGGGTCTGAATGGGTCTGATTGGGTCTGGATGTGTCTTCAGATGAAAGCAGCTTTGTGTCTGGACAGTGTTTGCTGAGAAGGAACATCTGGTTAAGCCGAACCCAACGCCTCTCCTCCAGTCTAATCAGATCACAGCTTGTTTGAAAATAAAAATGCTTGGTCAGTTTAGAGCCTCCACCAACAGTTTAGATCATCTCACTTTCTTGGTGAGTGTTACTAGCAGGGTAGGTCTTCAGAGTGCGGTTGCTGACCAATGCCCCATTTCCTAAAAGTATCTTAAGGCTGAGACGACCTTAGTCCTATTGTAACTCCATGGACTGGAAGATTATTTTAGCCTAAAGATGATTTTGGGAAATGAAGTCCAGTCAAGTAGGAATTGCAAATAATTTTGTGTCGCACACAAATGGCATGTTTTGCAGTGAACTTGTTTAATTCTAAACAATCTGAGGCAATAATCATCTTAAACATTTAAAATATGCTTCCACACAATATACTCAACACTATGTTCAACATTTTAACAATAAGGGAGTTACAGTTACTGTAAATAACAGTGAACAAATGTAATCCCATAACAATGGTATGTTGGAACAGATTTAGTGGTACTGAAGTGGGATGTCATTTTAGGAAAGTTTAGCGAGAACCTCACTCATCCCTTTTAGGAAAACCAGTCTAGTTCAGAAGAAACTGGCCTTGCACAAAAGACAGCTGTCGTTGGTTTCAAGATATTTTGTACACATTGGCCACAACAAGAAGCTACAACGTCCACTGTTGCAGGGATGCCAGTGAACATTTTACAACAGCGGGATCCATGACCGGATGTAATCCTGAATGCAGGCGTGACAATAGGCGAGACAAGCGGCCCCCGCCAGCCAATCAGATGTAAACTGAGTCTGGTGCTTAGACCCCGCCCTCTCAGGCAGCCCGAGACACAAATGGAAATGAAACCTCTCAGATTTTCTATTTTTCTAATTTCCATTTTTATATCCAACAAATCTTAATTATACTTTGGTCTGATGAATGAAAAATACAATTTTAGAAAAAAAATTCAATTTTCCAATTTTCTATTTAAAATTCTTTATATGGAAAATTGAACTGATAAGCATTACATGGACCGGACTGGGGCCACTTTACATTTGGCCTGATTGTAGCTGGAGGGAAGGTCGTGGAGTCACTAAAATTGACAGATGTCATCCTAGGCAACATGAATGTTGTCGTAGCAATCAGTCAAATATATTTAGAGATATGCCCCTCTGGATGTAACCGCTGACAGGCAGTGATGTACAGGCCTATGCTTACCAGCAAGGCTTTAAAAAGGGTATACACACTAGCAGGAAACCTCTGCTGCACTGCTCGGAGGGGTTGAACCTTTCAGGCATGTTGCACCTCTGGCCACAACAAATCACTGATGTCACAGAAGATATTTTGCCTTTGACAGCTGCTGAAAAGAAAAATTGGGTGTGTCTATAAGTGCAACATGCAAGAAAGTCCCAATGAAACACAAATGACTGGTTAATTAAAAAAAACATTTTTCACAAACTTCCTGCAGTTATTGCATTCACTATTTGTGTTAACTGTACAGTTATCAGTTGTTCTGTGCTGTTATTGTTATGCATTGAATATAAAATTTACGTCAACATTGTCAGGAGGGCTGACAGGGCTCTGAATCTTCCCCACAGCTGGTTAGGAGTGAGATTACATTCTGTTCAGTGTGAATGGTTATTCCAACCATCTGTGAATGTGTCAAGATCTTCCTGAATTCAGGGCAAAAAGACATACTGAGCACAGAAAAGGTGTGTGCAATTTTCTGGGTCGAGCAGATCGTAATAAATACTTGACACGGCATTCCAAACATCAGGCACTCTATCCTGAAAGACAGAAAATCAAAGATTTAAAATATGCAGTCTGTAAACCATATCACACCTTTAAGTTGCAGCTTACCAAATGCTCTGACTATTATTTAGAGATGGGAATTGGCAGGGATCTCTGATATGATTCACAATATATAAAATCAATCAATCTGACTATATCAATCTGACCAATTGATATATTACACCAATGCTGTATCAATGATACTAATTAAGGTTCCGTTCCATTCAGGTCAAACAGAGTCAGGGTGCTGCTCTGCATGTTGGCTCACTGGAAAGTCTCTGCTACACTAAATGGAAACCTATTTTTATTATATGGGCTAGACTATTACAAATCACAGTGTTTTTTAAGTGTACCAAGTGTACCTGACATTTTTCTTCAAATTTCAGAATTGTATAGAGAAAGTGGAGTAGAATACATGTTGCCACTAGGGGCGCTGCCACAAGCTTCAGTAACCAGTGGTCCATGTAGCAACCATAACGACTGCACATAGTGTAGGTAGAGAGAGATAGGCTATAGTCTACCTAGATATAAGCATACATTTTTTTTTATCTTTCTGTCTGTCACCACATACACTTCAAAATACAGTACAACAATAACAATACAATCTATGCCTAATCAATAACAGAAGATTTTTCATCGACAAAATATTATGATTTGTGGTGTATATTTGTCTCCATTAACAAACAATGCATAATGCATAATAATGCATTAATAACTAACACAAGTGTACCACACGGCCAAAGCAGAAAGAGAAGAGGAGATAAGACAGAGGAGGTGTGCGGTGGATTAGGACCATGTGATGGACCACTGAGCACCTGGTCTGGACCTTCATTTTCACAGTGTGTTAGGTTATATTATATTGATTATGTTATATTGACATTAATTATTGACTGTTCTGCGCTGGTTCACGTTGTTGTAGAGATATTGTGTTCAGCACAGAATTAAATAAAGAATAAAAATGTGTACAGATGGGTCACTGTCTACATTAAATAAATTAAACATAATCTACTATATATATATATATATATATATAATATCTTCAACACGTTTATTTTGTTTTTCTTTCATAGAAACACAATGTCAGCAGAAAGCTGCTGCTTCCAAGAAGAGACCGGCAAAGCAGCAGGTTTTTTTTTTTATACAATATTTGACTTATTTGGAATTGTTTGTTGTACAGTTTGAGTAGACGGGCATCAACAACATTTTTGTTTGTAGTGTTTATTTTTCTGTGAAATGTGTGTCTGTGAAGCCCTTTGAAACTGTATTGTGATTAAGGGCTATATAAATAAAATTGACTTGACTATTATGGTTTCATTATATTCATGCAGTTCATAAAATTTTTGTTCCGCGGTGGAGGCAATACCAATCGGTGTGGCGGTGTCTTCAAAGCCATCACCTGCCAATGCTGTTCAAGTGGTTGTGAAGGAGGAGGGTCTTCGGATGCTGCGCACACCAAGATTCGTCAAAGGTCAGAGTGATGCTGCTCCTAATGCTTGCATGTGTTCAGATATGACAAATATTGTTCAGGCAAATATGCATCTGAAGGAATGTTCCAGGAAAGTTGTATTTGTACCAACAGGGGACAATATAGTTAAAATGAGTTTGCCTTTAAATGTGTTGAGGCAAAGGGCAACATCACATGATCTTATCACAGAAGACATGTGGATGACTCATTCTGTTGATCGATATAACAATAGGCCAAATGAATAAATGAATTAATGAAAAACAAAGGAAAAATCCCAGACCAGGATTAAATGAAACAATAATTGTGGTTTTGTCACTAGAAGAATACGAACACAACCTGGAGTTGTTCGTTATGTGCGCTTTTCTGAGACAAAACATCTGGAATCATTTTATCAAAGTATTATGCAGTTGTTTCTGCCATATTGTGTAGATGTGCAGCTAAAACCTCCAAACTGTGAAACAATTGAACAGTTTTACAAGAATGGTCATGTGAGGTTTTGTGATGGATCAAGACATTCGGTCAATTCAGTTGTCGATTTAAATAGAAGCTACTTTGAAAATGAAGCAGATGAATTGGATAATATCCAGGATACGATGGATTCAGATGGTGTACTAGAAGATGCCTGGTGCGAGGTATAGTGGACGTCCCTGGAGCCAGACTACATTTGGACTCTGGGGTTGCAAATTGCAAATTGGCGGCACGGTGGCTCAGTGGTTAACACTGTTGCCTCACAGGAAGAAGTTCCTGGGTTCGATTCCCGCCTGGGGCACTGTAGGCACCGTGCTCCGGTGGGGTATCGCCCGATCAGGGGCCTTGCTGTGTGTTTGCATTCTCCCCGTGTTCGCATGGGTCTCCTCCAACATAAGGACCCTGACTAAAAACGTGCAGAACACTTCCTGTCCTGTCCCTGACCACGGCATGGACCCACCACCTGGAATTGGTCCCCGGGCGCCGACAAAGTGAGGGCTGCCCACTGCTCCTGGCTGCCCCTGGAGGAAGGACGGCCAGGATGGGATAAAAGCAGAGACTATATCTCATCGTTCGCCACTACTGCATGTGTGTGTGTGTGTGTGTGTCACCCTCCGCATGTGTGTGGTAAATGTGTGATCAATAAATCGTTCTTCTTCTTCATTGCCACTTCGGCAGCTCTCAGGCCCCTTTTCCACCAACATGAGCCTGGTGCTGGTTCTTGGGTGGTGCTGTTGACGGTTTGCACTTAGTTCAACTTGTGAAGCATTTCAGAACCGGTTTGTCAGATACTGGGGTAATTCCTAACACAGCACCTGGTCGCAACGGATATTGCGGTTTACACGGTTGGTAGGAGGATTTCGGTGTGACGGTGAGGGGAATTGTCCTTCATGAGTCCAACATCATATTTGCTTGACGCCCAGCGTTTTTCTGCCACCCCCCGTAAAGCGAGATGGTCGTCAACATTTGAGTCAACTAAAATTCCGGCCGTTCTAACAACGGGGAGGAGATGGACTGACCGCACACCGGCAAAGGTGGATTGATAAGGAAACCACCAAACATTTATTTTCTGGCTAAATTTACTTCCATCAGGATGCACCTGCCAATCCGTTATGCTAGCACATTTGGCAACCCAAGGGCCTATAGATTGCCATGATCAATTTGATAGTTTTTTCAACAACATCATAAATGTGGTAGCAGGTACCCTGTGTTGTGGCAGAGCAGTCCTTTTCCTGATAACAATTCACATTTGTGATCTTCCTTAAAGGTGCGGTGTGTAGAATTTAGCGGCCACTGGCAGTGAGGTTGGAGTTTGCAACCAACTAAATTCCCCTCTGTGTCTGTTGCGGCGCAAAATGGCGGTGTCCGTGTAGGAGAAGCTACGGTGGCCCCGAAACTTGCAAAAAATGCGAAAGTCCCGCTCAAGAGCCAGTGTTTGGTTTGTCCACTCTGGGCTACTGTAGCAACATGGCGGTGCAACATGGCGGCCTCTGTGGAAGAGGCTCCAGCCCCCATGGAGATATAAATGGCTCATTCTAAGGTAACGAAACAATTCTTATTTTAATGGGATTATACACTAGTTAAAACATACTTATGAATATTATATTTCATATTCCATTCCATTTCTGACAAGTCCGTTCCATAAAATGCCACTAATTGTGGCATTGTGTTGTTCAGTAAATTCAGTTTTTCGCATACTTCATTGTTGTACCGAGTCTTTCCCATGTTTATCGACCATACATTTCGCCGGTCTGGTCCATTCTGTCGCTGGAGTGGTTTTCAAGCTTGTTCCTCCCATTTCCGTGTAATAC
>OMKR01038995.1:0-10623 GCA_900302355.1 Cyttopsis rosea | reverse complement strand
ATAATAATAATAATAATAAGAATAACAACAATAATAATAATAATAATTATTATTATTATTATTATTATTATTATTATTATTATTATTATTATTATTAATTTAGCTGCAGGCAGCAATACACAGGGTCCAGGGAATCAATTTTGACAAGGCCTTCAACAGAGAATCTTTTCATCTTTTAACTCAAACATTTGCCAATTGACATTCACAGTTAGTGATCCTGTACACACGGTGGCTTGCTCCTATTAACGGCTTTTTCTAGTGTCGAATAATCTGTTGCTATTTGAAACGAGTAATCGACTATTCGAATTAGCAATTGCAGAATAACTCTCTGGCTCTTATTAGCTATTCGATTTGAGGATTTACTGTTTAGGATTTATTTATAAGATAATGGACGGACTTAAAAAAGACAGAAAGACACATGTGCGTTATTATGTACAGTATAATATAATACTATGTACAGTGTGGGGTGGAATGATGGCCAAAACATGACAAGTATTAATGGTTGCTTATTTTATTGGACAAAAGCTCAAAACAATTTGTCAAAACAAGGACATCGTTTATGTTCGAATGGGTTTCAGCTCTGGCTTCCAAATGAGTTATTAGTATTACAGTGTAATGTGTTCTGGGGAGCAGTTCCCCATCAACCATGATTCTGTCACGTAGATTATATCGCATTCTGTAAACCGCGGATCGTCTTTAATGTCTTCTACACGAAGCCGAAGCCCCTGAGCGTTTTGTAAAATAATCTTCGAAAATGCGGTAAGCGGTTCTTTTAAAAGGTTCAATAAATGCAGGCATCTGACGCGGTGAATCTTCTTTTACATCTTTGCCATATCTCGCCTTTTCGTCAACGTCTTGTATTACCAGTCGGTTAAAGACGTCATACGACTCAGTGCCACATAAGCTTGTCCAGGTGCAAAGATCTTTTGTGAGACAACTGCTTTGTCAACAGCCAATCCTTGTACTTTATGAACAGTGCATGCCATGCAAATTTCAAGGGGAACCGGCGTTATTTTCCATTGTTCAGCTATTGCGATATAGGGCTGAACAATTACCCGAAATATTATCGAAATCGCAATATGGCGATTGCAATATCCAAATCGCAGAAGCTGCAATTTTTTGATAAAGGTAAAAAAAGAAAAAGAAAAGATGAATCGTTTTTTCAGTGAAAATGAAAATTGTGATGCAAAAATGATTATTCACACTAATCCTGAATCATATCATGTCAAAATAAATAAAAGAAGATTTTTTTTACCATATCATGCAGCCTTTTGTGATATAATCTCTTCCTAGAATATGGTCTTTGGTCTTTTATTTATTGTTCCTTTTATCAAAACATCATAGGTTGCTTGTTGTCCATGTCCAAACATTCTGGATCTTGCTTTTGAGTACTGCTGTCAAACTGATAGCCACACATTGCTTGTTCCTGGAGCCTCCAAATCGTGCATCACCCTGATGAAATGAGCCTCTTAACACTGATATGTGTGGAGAATCAACAGGTGTATTATAAAGGCTACCGTCTTCTATAGCAGATTTTCCAGTTGTTATTTTATTTCAGTCGTTTTTTTGCCTTTCTTATTGTGTTTTTTTTCTTGAGTTTTCCTAATTTCGTTCAGAGATTTCAGATTTCCTCTTTTTTCTTTAAGAGGGGGGTGGCTGACATCTAAAGCAGCACGTTCTGCCCATCGCCTTAGAATGCTGCCTTAGAATGCTGCCTTAGAATGCTGCCTTAGAATGCTGCCTTAGAATTTCGGCTTTTTTGTGGCATCTGGAACATGCGAACGCAAAAGGATACTTATACACATTTGCTGTGGGTTGCTATGGGTTACTATGGATTACGGTCCAGGGTCCAGGGTTCCAGCTAACTGGACAATAGTTTTGGGGTTTTTTTCTTTATAACTAACTAATGTGTCTCGGATTAGCACTAAAATGCTCAAGGTGAAAAGTATCGGATATTGACTGTGGCCCTGTTTACACTTGGCATTAACATGCATCTTGAGCGATCCGATCTCAAGTGGTCAAAAAAAGTGACAGTTTACATCTGGCATTAGGATGCGTGTCCACATGCGTCTCGAGAGATTGGATCTCACTTCCCCGCTCTATATGCAAATAAACACGTCCGTCATTTCAGTTTGCAAAGACCAAATGCGAGGACCTTGGCTTGCTGGGCAGAATCAAAACAATACAGCGTGAAATGTTGGTGCCATGTGTACTGTACGCAGAGCAGGGTTCAGGCTGAACATATTTATCTAATTTCCTGATTTTCTTGCTTATGGAAATTTTTAAATGTGAACATGACTCTGAGAATTGGAGTGGAGATTTCTCTCAGCGCTGCGGCGTGCGATAAGCGGAGAGGGGGCAAGTCCGGTCCACTGCGCATTTCGGTTTCCGTGTCTCCAGCCAAAACCAATAAAACATGTTTTTATTTTTAAATAAAGTGTTTTTATTTTAGATATAGATTTATTTCCGTTAGTTTCCTCCTCGTATGAAACTGCATTTTTAAACAACTGAATTAAGGTACACTTTGGTCACTTTGTCTTCAAGAATTGACGGGATTAAACTTGGGCAACAGCATGTCGGGACCGCCCCAGATACACAGCTTAAGCATCTTTTCTGTGGATGCAGGGATCTATGTCATCCAGACATTAGTGACGTGAGCAAAAACACGTGTGCATGCTGGACCCCCAATAATAATGATAATGTTAATAGGGTTAAAACAGCATGGGAACGAAGCATCCGATTTACATCAAGTAAGTCAGTGGATGATATGAGGAAAGATATATTCTTAGGGTGTATAATAATCCAAGCACTTCACAATGTTGCAAAGGTTCGGGTTAGGGGAATGATGTCGTACTATCCATCACTCTTAAAAAGAAAAAAATGGAGCCAATTCAAAAAGTCATGGCAACATGATGCAAGAGAGTTTTTGACTTTTCCCCTCACAGTTCACCTTCCTCATATTAATACCTGAGCCCAACTAGGCCTAATGTATTGCCATGGCGACCATTAGGCCGACGATGCATTAGGGACTTAATGTTCCAAGCATAGGGCAGTTTCAGGGCTTGGTACTTCACGCCACAGCGTAACCATGCCGACCCGCTTTGTTTTGCCTTTTCCACCGCCCAGCAACAGCAACTAATGGCGCTTTTCCATTGCACAAAAAGCACGGCACGGTACGTCTGGCATCGCAATCTGACCGAACAGAGTCACTCTGGCAGGGGAAACAGCAAAACAAAGCGGGCTCAGGGGCTCACGACACGGCTGGTTTTAGTGGTGAAAAAGCATCATTACACTAAATAAATGGTTAGAATGTATGTCGCTACCGTAGTATGCTCCACGTACTCCTACACTAATATTCCATGAAATATACATAACGTCGCATGTTCCGAGTCCATATCAGAATTGAAAACACAGAATTATGCTGCTACGCTTCCGCTATCACTGCTTTCAAACCCGTCATTTCCAACACAAGCGGCATGAGCGCCTCGGGAGTGTCCGCAATGTGAAGATGTGTGTTCAGAATGTTCAAATATGCTTATTAAAATCAGCAAATTCACAATTCTTCATCTCCGTGCACGAGGGAAATGCAAACACGTTGAGCAAACTGCAGCGGCGGTGTCTCAGACTGATCAGGATCAGCCCTCAGGCCGGGCTGAGCGGGGAGGCTCGCCCCCTCTAATCTCTCCCTCTCACTTCCTCCGCCGTGTCACCTCGGCCTCCCCGCCACCTCGGCCTCATGCCTCAGTAGAAACTGGACCTGGCAGCGCCGGCACCGCCCACCCTGACCCCGAGCGCTTCGGACGGAGGAGCGGCGGAAGTTTGGCCCCTCGCGGTCGGAGGTCGCGTCAGTCTCCTAGCGCCGGGGGGGGCTTTGTGAGACTCGGCGAGGTGCAATGTTGTGTTTGGGTGTTTAATTGATGTTTTTATACGAGGGCATGTGCTGGGACACCCTTGTTGGGGTATTGTACTACCCCTGGCACCCCTGTTGTACCCAGCGGCACGGGGCGGCGGAGAGGAAGATAAGAGCAGGAGGAGGAATAAATAAAACGAGACAAAGTGGTGAAAAAGGGCTTTGCTTTTATTTTAACTACTCTCTGCTCTACCTCCCTTAG
This sequence comes from Cyttopsis rosea, assembly GCA_900302355.1. Taxonomy (NCBI): domain Eukaryota; kingdom Metazoa; phylum Chordata; class Actinopteri; order Zeiformes; family Parazenidae; genus Cyttopsis; species Cyttopsis rosea. The sequence goes on along the minus strand of OMKR01038995.1, from coordinate 6,511 downwards.
GTCTCTACCTGCCTCTACTTTACCTCCATTTTACCTCTACTGTACCTCTACACTACCTCTACTGTATCTCTAGTCTACCTCTACCTCTACTCTTCTCTATCTGTAGTCTATCTCACCTCTACGGTATCTCTACTCTACCTGTATTCTGCCTATACTCTTCCACTATTCTACCTCTACTCTATGATATCTCTACTCTACCCCTGCTCTACCTTCATTTTACCTCTACCCTACCTCTGCTCTAACTCTACTCTGCCCTCTACTCAAACCTCCATTTTACCTCTACTCTACATCGACTCTAATTCTACCGCTACTCTACTCTACCTCTGCTCTACCGCTACTCTACTGTATCTCTACTCTACCTCCATTCTACCTCTACTCTACCTCCATTCAACCTCTGCTCTACCTCTACTCTTGAAATTGATTGAATTGAATGATTTACAAAAATACATGATTTGATTTGATTGTTAAATTCCTCGATATGGGGAATATATCTAATATACAGTATATCATACGATTTGGATTTTTGTCCATTAATTCACATTTATCTGTTTAAGAAGGTTTTTTACTTAACTTTTAAAACGTTAAAGTTAAAAAAGGTACTTAAAGTCACAAGGTACTTATCTAATACTAATAGTTATTTTCTGGGTATTTCTGGGTCTGGCTGGTTCATTACACACACAAGACCTCACTCATGATTTTTTTGACTTGTACAACGTGTGAGCGTTATTCGTCCGTATTCCTCTGGACTACTCAGGACATACAGATTATGACTTAAAGTGGACTCCCCAGTTTAATCACGGTATTATCTTCATATCCTACAAACTAGGACAGGATTAGCTCCAATTTTCACCTGCTCCTCTTTTATCTTTGCTGTGGATTTATAATTAATCTTGACTCTATAAATGGAGATTATTACATGTGTGTTAAATAAATGGCAAACCACTATACACACTATTTTATATGTATAGTGGCAGCTGTGTAATGGTAACATTCTGACAGAGAAAATTTACAGTATGGTATCTTCGGTATCTTACAATTTATACCTGTGAATGAATGAATTGTCTTCACTGAATGAAATGGCTTTCAAAATCCATGTTTTGGCCCTAGTCAGTCATTCCAATGGTGATCTGTAGGCCGACCACAATACTCCAGATCAACATCTTTGTGTTCCTCTGACTGAGTTTCCAAGTGGGGCTTGTCAGCGCTCTCCCCCGTCCCAATAAACAGCAGATCTTCCATAAAGCCACGGGGGGAACGGCCTGGAATGCTGCTTCTCTTGCCAGCATGGGGGTGTAGCCGCATGCCAGGCCGAGCCCCCCGGGGTCAACACGAGAGGGAGGAGCCGTGATTATGATCATTATTTGGTAAATAAGATGTCAACAAGGTGTTTCCTTGACACTTTATTGAGTAAAAAGAGGAAGGTGCAGAAATGAATGCCACCTCCCCCTCCTCAATGGGACCTCTAATCTCTTCTTTCATGTCCCATGGCGTCCTGAGAGCCTTGGCTCGGGCGGCCATGTGCTACTGTGCCCACGCCTGGTGCTTCTCACTCGCAGGTGGGGCGAGTATCCTGGCAAGCATTTGTTTATAAAACCTACTTGTTTGGGCACAATACTTGAACTAACTTCTTTTGAGCGAACAGTGTGAATCTGTGCAAAGCCTTTTCCCAAAGTCCTTTAGAAGGCGACGGCCCATTCAGAGCGGAGAAGAAGGGATTACCTTGCTCGACAGTGGTGCATTTCCGAGAGAGCTGATTAGCTCAGCATTCATTGTTAAATCGAGCAAAGGAAGGCCCTAGAGGAGTGAAAGGATCCAAATAGGTGGGCCCAAAAACTAAAGCAGCAGCAGGAAGCCCAGCATAGGCCGCCCCGAGTTTTCCCAACATTTCTTTCCCCCCACTCCTGAGGAAGGGCGGCGTGAAAAAGGAGATTAGCATACAAAATTAGAGGCGGGATGATTTTTAAGGGCATCTTGCCTGTTGCCCTCCGCTGCCACCCCCCTACCCTGTCTGGACAAAGTTAATTAAACTAGTATTAAACAGTAAAGAAACTTCCAAGTGCTCAGGAGTTAGGGGGCTCTTTGAGGATTACCATGATGAGGGGGAGAAAGGGAGGTATTTGTAGAGGCGAAATTGAGAAAGGCCCGATGGAAGGAAGGAGGAAGGAGAATGATGAAAAGATTTTTCTCCTTGTTGCTCTACCCCGCGGTCTCCTGTCCCCGACGACAGGACTTGGGTTATGTAGTGCACTGTGGCGTCAATCAACAGCGACGGATGTAAGATGTACAATAAGTTCTTCATCTGAGTGATTTTTTAATGACATGACAGACTGATGGATTTATTATTCTTTAATATCATTTTTTAAGAGAACACGTACCATAAAGGCAACTAAGAATGAAGTCAAACTAAGAAATGCTGTGCAATAAATTAATAATGTACAGTACAAAGTGCTTTGTTTTACTTACAATTAAATACATTTTAGGGGCAGAGGAAGGTCGAGGTGCTCGGGGAAGTAGTGGAGGGACGTTTGTTCAGGATCCAAAGGTTTGGTGCTTTAGACGTGGAGAGAGAGAGAGGCCTAAACTGGCGTTTATCTAATGGGAGACACTATTTCTCACAGCTTTTTCTTTTGGATGCATGAGAATAAATAAAGAGGTGTAGAGATTTTTTTTATGATATTGATAAATATTCTTAAAATTCCTTTAATGCCTAACGAAGTGTCGAAACGTTATCCTAAAAAGTACAAAAATATACATTTTAAATATTTTTTTGATACCAAAAATCTCTACAAAGTTCTAACTGCTCCCCCATATTATTTTCCTCTCTTGTGTTGGAGTATAGCGCACGACCTCCCACCATTTAAGAAGGACGGCCACGCTAAAACAGCCTTTTTTTCCCCCAATAAGACATCTTCTACACATGCACAGAGGGTGTGGTGGGCTGTAGACGAGGAACCTATTTCTAAAATGAACGGAATGGACATGGCGGTGAACCGTCACCACGTTGCGGCGTGGCCTCAGTGCTTCTTCCTGAGTCTCAGGTTCTTCCTCTCGCTGCGGCCCCTCTGACCCCCTCTCCTCACACAGAAGTACTTGGTGACCGTCCGTCGGCACTGCTCGCACTTGACCGCGCAGCACCAGTGGAATTTACAGTTACAGCTGGACACCATCTCGGCCTTGCGCTCCTCTACCGCCAGCCCGCACTCCCCGCAGAGCCTCTTGCAGCTCCGCTTCTCCCACTTGCTCAGGTTCTTCCCCTTCTTGAGGCACTCGCGGCCCTCTGTGCCGGGCAGGCCCAGCGTGCGGTTCTCCAGGCAGTAGTCGGGGGAGTCCTCCAGGTGGACCAGCTCCTTGCGCGATATGGCGTTGAAGGTCTCGGCGATGGCCCCGCGGCTGGCGGCGCTGTTGCCCGCGCCCCGCAGCAGGTCCACCTTCAGGGCTCGCTGGTACTTCTCCTTCAGGTAGTTCCCCACTTCCCGGAACTCCGGCAGCTGAAGCCAGCAGGTCTGCGTGGTGCAGCTCCCCGAGACGCCGTGGCACTTGCACGTCCGCTGCATCGTGCCCTTCACCGCCTGAAGTCGAGAGATCATTTAAATTTTTTTACATTTTTATTCCGCAAAAGTATGTTTGCATGTGTACATAATGTGTACTTCTTCATGGATGCGTGTGTGCATGTCAGTGAGAGAGTGTCTTTGAGAGGCAAGGTGTGTGTGCATCGCATTGTTGCTTGATTGATGTGTTGTCAAATTAACTGATTTCCTTGTTGAGGTTTTCTATTCAATAGAAAGGGATGAAAATACCCAAAAAAGAGAAATGTTAAGTTCAAGGTTTACTCCCAAGTTTTTTGTCTTTTTTCTCGTCCATTGTCGCACCCTCAGTGTTTCCTGACTTTAGCAGACACAAAACAGATGTCACTTGAAAAGGAAGGTTTCTGTTCAGGGGGAAAGGGGATAAACTCTCTGTGGAGGTGAGGTTGAATCAAAGTTTCACATTGAGCCTCATTGTCCAGCCGGAGGAATAGGAGTATTTATTCAGCATGCGCTCATTGTCAACATGTTTTCTAGTCCAAATGGAGAGTCCCATTGAGTGGGGGAATGAAAAAGGAGTTTTCTTCTCCTTCTATCCCCATTTTTTTCCTGTTACAATGATGTTCCAGGTGCCGTGGGGATCCTAGGGCTCAACAGGAGGGAGCGCTCGCAGAGTAAACAAAGAGCACTTCAGCTGCATGCCTGTGGTCCCCTCAGACTCCCCCAGGGCCCGACAAAGACCGGCGTAAATGTGGGATCCTTATTGAAAGAATAAAACTAAACACTTATTTTAAAAAAGCAGCATAATACTGAACACTGTGAAATGTCGGGCTCCGCGGGAGCTCTAATTAAGCTTGGACCAGTGATCCCAAGATTCTTGAGTTTGGGTGTTGTCATAAAGGGCATTCAGCGCCGGTAAATAGGCCCTTCTGGTACACCGAACACGCTGTTATTATTGGGGACGAGTGGCACCTCACTTCAGGGCGGTGAAAGGGACGCTTGGGTGGCACACTCGGTGTAATTTTGAGAAGGGAGAAATTTATTCAAAGGGCACTTTACATTGTGCGCACAGTTAGTGGGCGAAGAGAGCACCGGAGACACCAAAGACTCCGAAGACACCGAAGACGCCTCAAACTCTCATGGCCGCCACAAGGCTTCACCGCCACGGAGATAACTGCTGAATGCTTATAGCAATGGCCAGAACCTGAGCTTCAAGCTCCGACTAAAATGACGACCCGATCAATACTACCTCGCCATCGGAGTATGAATGTGTGTGTGAGTGGGTGAATGTGAGGGATAACTTGTAAAGCACCTAAACCAAATGCAGTCCATGATTTTATTTCCCAGTGTTACAGTGAATGCCCTTAGCTCTTCATTGAAAAAGTACCAGGGGTAAGTGCCATGGGTGAGTACTATGGGTGATTACTATAGGTAAGTACTATGGGTGAGCACTATGGGAGAGTACTATGTAGGGCTGGGTATTGGTACTCAATACCTTTAAGTTATTGACCGAAATAAACCAATCCCAAGTAGTATTGAAACTTCTCCAGTCAATGAATACCATCATTCAATCCGTTTTTTTTTTTTGCATTGAATCCTTTCTGAACAGTGAAAGAGGTTTTCCTCGCATTTGTTTAAAATGACACTGCCCAAATACTTCATTTTACAGTTTTGTACAGTTATTTAATAAATATTTCAAACATTTGAACACTTTCAAAATGTATTTGTGTAAAAATCATTTGGATGGGGAGGAGTGGTGGCATTTTACGCAACTGAATGCTTCCAATCACATGATGGGTATCGAGTGAAGTAGAAAAAAAAAAGGTATAGAATGAAGTACTCTATTGGTATCGGTATCACTTTAAGGGTACTGGTATTGGTACTGGCATCGTAATTTTTTAAACAATACCCAGCCCTAGTACTATGGGAGAGTAATATGGGTGAGTACTATCGGTAAGTACTGCTTGTAGTACCTTGCGTCCGGCCTCGTTGTTGTGAAGATTCATGGCCGCTCGTGCGTCCTGTCCAGTTTCCAACGCGTCGACAAATTGTTTGGAGATGGCTTCGCCAAAGCCCACGTTGTCGCTGCATCCGCCCCAAAGCCAGCCGTGGCCACCTGGGAAGCGCAGGGAACCGACATGAATTCTTCTGTCCTCACAAGCTGCCGCGCGAGTCGATTCATTTTCAACACGCCGCGGTTCTCTTTACCCCGTTGGCCGTTCCTGGTGTCGTCGCAGCCGCAGTTGTCGAAGTCGCCGAGGCTGCAGTTCCTGGTCAGCGTGTACATCACCCCGGCCGAGCTGATGGCGTGGACGAACGCCGTCTCCCGGTTCGCTGGGGATGCAGAGACCTCATTTATAATCCTTTCATCCATATGCTGTGTTACAAACCACGTTGGATGGGGGAACCCTTCATAGTGTGTAGCCTTAGTACCACTATACCGTGACCGTTCAACCCCAAAGCCTAATCGCTGTCATGGCCTCTACTCCTCCCTTTCACCACTCGGGTGAACGTACCCTATTCTCCATGCACTCTTTATTTATCTTAATTTAAAACACAGTCTTTGGGTGTTCTACGTCTTAAAAGGTAAAAAGGGGTCGATGTGTTAGGATGTTTTCAACTGGATTAGTGTGTTTGTCTTGGCCAGGGAGCCACTGTGGCCAATGTAACGACCCCAAAGAGTGATATCTCAGAAGGCCTTCCACTCAGCGATGACAGAGATCAGAGACAAATGCAGACAGCTGCTTTCTTCTACAATTATACATCTTAAATACATCTGACAAGAGAAAGCCCGCAGATATGACAGGCTCAACTTGTTTACTATTGAATCATGAATGACGTTTAGTATGCCCCGGACATACCGCTGCGTAGGCTGCTGTGTGTGGACAGCTGCAGAGCTCTCTCGGGGCAGTTCCAGCGATCCCATGCAAACTGGTATTTGCATTCCTCGATGCCGCTCTGCGCCCCGGCCGCCACACTGCTGGAGT
>OMKR01038961.1:3379-14146 GCA_900302355.1 Cyttopsis rosea | reverse complement strand
ATGAATTTCTACCGTATCACACAGAGGCGCTCCATTCATTTACGGGCAAGGCAGACATGCAGCGTGCACATTGGCCAAATCCCTGTCATGTACCATATCCCATCTGGCATTCCCTAATTTGTCACTTGGCCTTTCAAATAATGGTTCACAGGGACAGTAAGAGGAGCAAACCATTTGATTAAAGGAGGTTATTACAGTGAGTGTGGAAATCGGGCTGACAAGGAAATGTCCCAGATGTTGTGTTTTGCACCATGAATATTCAGAGGCGCTGAAACTCCTGACAGTTTGGCGCAGATCCATTTGCTGCATTCTTATTCTTGCCGGGGCCAACGGCCACACAATGTCTGTCTGGAGACCTGCGGCTAAAAATAGTGACAGAAGAGAAGGATATGGGAGAGTGCTCTCCTGGGGCCATGTTTCCATGGGCCCGAAGCACATTTAAGTGAGATGTGCTGTCAAAGCTCATAAGCATCTCCCGACACGGAGCGGCTAAGGTAAAAATAACCAAAAGTGAACTTGCAAATGTTGACCATGCAATCAAAACATCTTGTTTAGCTGCTAAAATCAGACCGGGACCGCTGACTCTAAAAGTCTGCCTCCCTCTGTTTGCCGGCTTAGTATTGATGGAACAGAGTGCAGCGACGGTGCTTATAATGTTGTTTCTGTAGGACAAATACAATAGCACAGGTGAGCCGGGACAGCGTCCCCAGAGCATTGTTCCCAGTCTCTTTAAAAGCAAAAGTCTGAAAGAGAGAAAAACTGAGCATCGCATCCACATCTCATGTGTCCTAGTTGCCACGCAGAATGTTATGGTCTACCTGGAACATTGCTCCTGCAAAAGCACTTTGTAACATAGTTCCAAAAGTGCTCTGAAACACAAGTTTTGCTTAATTATTCACTATTTCTTGTCGCAGTGCCCTTCGATCAAAGGCCTACCGTGCCTACAGTACTTGCAGGCACGGTACTGAATGACAAAATGTTGACCAAAGAGCAGCATTGGCTCAGAGGAGTCGACACAGCAAAGCAGAGTGACATTGGACGACTCTAAGGTGGTAACAAGATTAAACCATTACATCCGTCGCTGAAGGGTAACTCAAGAGCTTTGCCCCAGACTGACAAAAATTGAGAGGTTACGTCTGGTCGTTTACATCTAGTTGCCCCCGTCCTCGACCTCTGGTGTTTTTTTTTTTGACAGCCCTTCACTCGTGTACATCGGGAACACACAGAAAAAAATGAAAATGGGGCCCGGGTGCACAACTTCTACACCCCACTTCAGTCGTCGCTACACTGAAGAGTTGCCCAAGGCTCTCTTTAACCAAATCCTCCCATGTCTTCTGTTGGCTCTCCGCTAACATCTTCTTCTCCCAGAGGACCGTCTGGCCGTGTCTCGATATTTCACACGGAAGCACATTATCTGCCTGGTTGTGCAACTGTCACTAACTCAGGCTGCCTCCACAGCTTCCAGCCCAGGGCTTCACTGTGGTGTAGGTTCACCTTCGGCTTTTGGGCGCAATGGCTCGTTGGGGGTCAATAACTCTGGAGGTGTGTGCTACATCTTCTGAATTCTCCGTGAAAGACCTTGGCTTGAGCGTGGGCATGTTAAGTGGCAAGTTGCCAGGTTTCTCTTTTTTTCTCAGCCTGGATACAATACACAGCTCCTCTTACATGGGTGTACAGCGGCGAGCTCCAAGCGTGTTGTCACACCCCGTAAAGAACGATGCTACTCAGGATTCATCGTGGGACCAATCCATTTTCGAGGTTGAAGCTGTCATCCGCCTAAAGATTTAGAATGCTTTTGCTTTTTAAAGAAGTATAGCTGCGGGATCTGAGGAGGGATGATATGCTTGAAATGGAGGTCTTCACCCTCTTTGGGAACTGTCTCTCACTCATAGCTCGTGGATAGAAACAACTAGGTGGACAGTTGTGCTGTAGATGTTCTAGCGTCTAGTTGCTTACATGTAGAGGCAGAACCCTGGCTTCTAATGTGCATATCCACATGACAGGTGACGCCTGGGTGCGTTCCAGGGTGCGGCGTAGAGGAAAAAGGTGTCATCTGTCATTGTCTTTTTGTTGACATGAGAGATCTGGATGTTTGCTACATTGTGGTTCAAATTTAACCCAATTGATGAGGTTCTCAGAGCGGGATGTGGCCCCTGTACAACCTGTCGTTCATTCATGGCCCCCATGAGGAAGAGGTCAAAATACAAGATACGGCCACTTGTTTTGGCTATATTCCCCTTGTTGACTTGGCCAGGGGATCCATGACACGTTTATTAGAGACACAGTCATTAAAGTCAGCATCTTTGACGTTTGAGCCCTGAAGTAGTGGGGGGGTGGGGGGCCACCTAATACACCCAGGCACCTAATACAGTGCTGGAATGAGAGATACTGTCTCCCAAATCACTAAAGTGGGCTATAGTCTAGTGCGCCACTGCTGCAAAGTCAAACATGACAAGAGTTATGCCCTTTGGTTACCATGGGTTCAGTTGGTTTAAACCGAACAAGACAGAGATTAATTTACATCCGTGTTTCCCAACCGTTTTTCTGCCACGACACAATATTTACAATGAAATAATCCCCCCGGCACATCACTATCCTGTTAAACACTAAAAATGTGAAAAATTGTGAACTGTGCATATTATTATGGCCTACTAATAGTTAGTGATGCCAGAATGGCGATCGATTCGTTTGTAGTGAACAAATATTTGAAATGACTCGAGTTGAGAGACATGAGTGACCCTTGAACTCCAAATGAAGATAAATAACTCATTGTTCAGGAAGTCTTCCCTCGGTCACGTGCTTTAAACCAACTGACTCGTCATCATCGCTACGAATAGTCATCACTTTCAGAGTGAAACTTGTTCTCATGAACACAGAGCTGCTATTCTGGCTGGAAGTGATGAATTCAATGAATTATTGCACCCTTGCAATTTTGATCTTTGCAAACACAGAAGCGAATTTCTATTATTTTAGTGGATTTAAGAGAAATTCTCGTCACACACCTGGTTGAAAAACACAGATTTACCTAGTTACATAGGTTACATACTGTAGTTGCAAAGGGGGATGAATGAAATGAAGAAAAATTCAGCATGCTATGTATTTTCAGTTTACCTGCTATATAGGGATCACAAGCAGCAAAAATGGTGTCAAGCAGTGCAACACGGGCCAGGCTACGAAATATCATCTTGAAAGAGGTTGGTGATACGACACCATATGCTGCCGCATACAGCTCAGGTGTGCAAAATTAATAAACAGATAATGAAGCTGTGGGAGAGGTACAATTGAGCCACATCAAGAATGAGTTTGAATGTTAAAATGGCTTCTCACAGACATCACTCGCTATTCCTTGGTTTAAAAATGTGCGACCTTCAAGAACACAATTGTTCTTTGAATTTCACAATTTTTGTTTTACAATTTTAATTACTTCACATTTCACAGAGCCTCTGTTGCAAACAGAATCACTCTTAGCTTTTGTTTGATGCATGGAAAAATATGCGCATGCACATGAAAAAAAATTCATAGCTAGAGTTTTGAAGGCCATATTTTATTGAAATAAAGTGTAAATCTTGGTGTAAAACTTGAGTTATTTTTGTAACTCATGCATGAGGCCATGAAGGATTATGCAGGATTATGCAGGGTGCATTACATGAAAATTTTTCGATTGTTATGTACAACTTTACATTTTAGTGTCAGAATTTTGCCTAATGTCCACAGTCCAATGCCCTTCATTGACCTGTTCTTTTTTAGTATATACAGAACATTGTCAAGTGTTTGAAATGGGGAAATGGGAGTCTGCAGGTCCTTAAAATGTCTTAAAGGGGGCCTCCACTAGAGTAGCTTTGCATGATTCACAGTTAAAAAAAACAACATTATTTATCTTAGACTGGTCCTTTTCGCAGCCCCTCAGTTCTCCTGTCAATTTAAGGGCCCCCTCCCTATAAGCCCACTTTCTTCTGATTGGCCAATTTCTGGAAGTCTGGAACCCAGTGCTTGTGAGCACCGCCTCATCGTTTTGAGGTTCAGAAAGGAAACTTTAAACCTACTCAGGAATTAAATTTCTGAAATGGCAACTAGTCAAATCCAAGAGTACATGTTCAAGCCCGATTCCGATCCGGAGAATGAGAGTGGACAGCACAAACATCCTCAGCAACAGAGATGCAGGACGTCTCTGTTTGGTAAATATTACGCTCAATACCTGCTTATTGTGTGACATTATGGATTTAGTCTTTCAATCACAAGCCGTATATTTAAAAAATTCTATATATTGCCCCAGACTGAGCGGTTGGATGGGCACGTCCTGTGCTTCGTGGCAGTGCTGTGCCTGGAGCAGATGACCATATAAAGAAATCCGTCACGAGTCGACGTCAGCTCGTCCTGAAAGTAGAAAATACCGTTGGGAACCTAGCGTTCAGAGCAGTCTGAAGCCTGAGCTTTTTGGTCACAGCGATTACTTTACATTAGTTTACGTCATTATTTGACACTATGGCCACGTCTAATATGAACATCCGACATTGTAACATTATATGACAGAAAATATGGAAAAGCAAAATAGGTCCCCTTTAAAATGTCTTAAATTCAGTTTTACAAATAATTTATATATAATAAATTGATATGCATTCATTTCAACATGAACATTTTGTCAAATTTTATACTGTATATCCATGTATTTTTTTTTCAAGTTATTTTGCATGTTATGTTTTAAAATCCTAAACCTACCGCTGAAGTGAATACCACAATTTGTCCAAAAAAACTTACGTCTTAAATTTGGTTAAAATGTATCAGAAAAAGGCTTTAAATGGTTTATATGATACCTGCAAACACCCTGTTCAACGTTATTTCCACAAAAAGTGGAAATACAAAACCCCACAAAATTGGCATGTAATTCCATGTGTTTTTCAAGTTCCAACACTGGATGTCCATACATGGAAATTTAGTTTGGGAAGTAAAACTACATGGCATAGTAAAAAGTACACACGTCAGCAAAATGTTACAACAACTTTTTCCCCTCATTTTAAAAGCTATAAAATTGCCCTCAAACTTAGTAACGTCACACTGTGAATATAACTACACGTAATCACATGCATAAAGCAAATTTCAGCTCCTGACAGAGACTGCACACTGGGCTGAGTCAGAAAAAGATCAAAGACATCACAGCGATCTATCTACCCCCCTTATCCTTCCCTTCCTCCTCTCCGCTCTCTCCTTTTTCCCCATCTCTTTCTCTCTTCACTTCATGCAACTCAAAAAAAACAAAAAAAAAAAACCTCCGGGAAGACCCAAATAGGAGGCGATGCGCCGATTCCAAAACATCATTGGATGGAGTGTAATTGCCGTCGGCAGCCAATCCCATTTTTCCTGCTTCACGGTGTCTCCTCCACCTCTCCTCTCTCCTCTCCCCATCTATCTCCTCTCTCCGAGCCAAGGTGATGATAGTCCAGCAGGCATTAAAGGGTTACTTTGAACACAAATAAATAAAATAAAAAGTGGAGTTTGAAAAGGAATGGGATAGGCGGCACCATGAGGAGCTCCCTCCCTTGAAGCGGTCACACAATTAGATAAAGGTCGAGTCCGACCCTGGAGAATCCCCCTGCGAATCGCCGGTCGGCCCCGGGAGGAGAGCGCCGGGGTGTTTCTACCTTCATGTCAAGGTGACGACGCATCACAACAACTTGGAAAGGGGAGTTATACGCACTGTGAATATTCCATTCGAGTCATTTCCCACCGAGTACCCGATAAAAAATATATAGACGAGTCCATTTAACAATGCCGCCAGACGAGCGGCATTGTTAAAACACACACGTCCTCCTTATTTTTTCCTTCCTTGGCGGTGATCCTACTGTGCTGCACGAAAAAGAAAACCAGAGGGGAGGCTAAACCCTTAGAACGGCGAGATATTACTTCTTGTCTTTATATCATATTGTATATTGTAATGTACTTCTAATATGCCCATCTCAGACGATAAAGGTGAAAATGAATGCATTGGTCAAAAAGCGCTACTTAAAGGCGCAGTGTGTAGAATTTAGCAGCCACTAGCAGTGAGGTTGCAAATTGCAACCAACTGAATTCCCCTCCGTGTCCGTGGTGGTGCAACATGGCGGCGTCCGTGGAGGAGAATCTACAGTGGCCGCGAATCTCGCGAAAAGTGCGGAAGTCCCTCTCTCGAGCCAGTGTTTGGTTTGTCCGTTCTGGGCTACTATAGCAAGATGGCGGCGTCCGTGGAAGGGGCTCCAGTCCCCATGGAGATATAAACGGCTCATTCTAAGGTAATGAAAACACAACAATTCTTCTTTTCATGGGATTATACACTAATTAAAACATACTGTATATTCCATATTCCATTCCATTTCTGCCAAGTCCGTTCCGCAAAATGGATAAATTCTACACACTGCGCCTTTAATTGAATGTGAAAATGCTATGCAAAAAAAGTATTTGCCTCTATTCCTGCAGTTTCTTATTTAATACAGTTTCATTGTTTTTGCTGCTTTGTTGCACAAAATGGATCGATGTGGATCGAGGGATCAAAGTGGATCGATCCTCAGGGTGTGGAGCTAAGGCGGACGCGACGTCTCAGACGACAGCCTTACAGCACTAACGGTCCCAACGCGCTCTGGCATATGATTCTTCTAACAAATTAAAGCCGTATGGCATCGCAATTGGATGCATTGAGGGTTTCAGTGGATATGTTGTATGGATGGAAGCTTACAATACAAATAGTGACCCAAAAGTAATAACAGATTACTTCATCAAAACCGTTCCACGCTTGCGAGGATGTCCAGAGCGAATACACACCGACAGAGGCACCGAAAACGTGTGTTCCTGCTGTATTCTCACAATGTATTTTGACTTTAAAGTCTAATTTTGGACTTTAAAGGCGGAATTCCAATTTTATTCTCAAAAGATTATTTTGACTTTATTCTCGAAATTGCGACTTTAACCTTAAAATTACGAGTTTAATGTCGGAATTCCAGTTGACACTTTTTTCCATTATCTATCTATCTCATTCATAAAGAAAACAACTATGGCTTTCACCTCTATAAAGATAAATTAATCTGCTGCAGTAGTAATAAAGTAATGCATATTCTTCATAAACATTGCACATATATGATGATATATATAACATAAATCCATAAATTATTTTCTTTTCTTTCCTTTTTTTTCCTTTGTCGGGAATGAGCTACAGTCGCTCTGACCTTTATTCTGCCAGACCTATGGAAATGTTTTATCTCTGCAAAGACCCTTTTTATTACACCTTTTGTTGAAGGTAGAATGGAAAAGATCAATTCCATAAATTCAACCATAGGCAAGTACACAGGCTACAGCAAATGTCTGTGCAATCCATTTTGTGTGTAGTCGCCATGTGAGACTTTTGGCATTCTCATGCCCATACTTAGACATTTCCAAATTTGGATTGATCGATAATTATTTTAAATTTCAGACATTTAAAAGAGTCTCTTAATCAAATATAGCTATTGACATCAATTGAGTTCATATTATCAAAATATATCGAATGCGTTTTAATTTATTTATTTATTTTGCATAAAACTGCTATGTGGTTGATAATTACACGTTGGTGGTAGGTTGGAGTGGTATATAAGGTTTAAAAGCCTGAACCACATTATTATTATTATTTATTTTTATTAAACCTGTTTTTAGTCTAATCAGCTGTTCAAGAACAATGACAATGTGATTTATACTTGATTCTTTAAAATAATATTTGTTCATTATTATTAACATCACACCTTAAAGCACAAAGTGGTACAAATGGAATAACTAGAAAAGCATATGTAAAGGCTGCAAACCGGTCGGCTGATAATTCCAACATCCATTGATGAGTCTGGTATTGTAAAATATATTTTTCAAATCTTGGAACCACATAAATTCCCCTACTATGCCTTTTTCTTCCTCCTTTCGACTTATTTCTATTTTCTCTCCGTGTCCGAGCAAAGGCAGTCCGCTCACAGTCCGCTATGAGCGATAACGGACAGCAGACACTCAGATGCAGTAAATTTCACCGGGTGTTGGAGGTTCTGCTGCAGCTCCATCTGCTGTTGCTCTCACCCAGAGATTTGGGGGGATTAACGGCCCAGGCCGGTGCCAAGACCATAAGGTCCAACAGGAGATATCCCACCAGGAGATATCCCACCAGGAGCCGTGGCACCTGCCAAAGACAAAAGGCCCTGACTTGGCCGGAGCACGGTGGTATAACTCATACCCAGCACACGCTGGCTGCCGCCATCTATCATGGCTGTTATTTTGGCCTTCCACAAGTTCCGAAAGTTATGTTTTTTTTCCTTGTTCCTCCATATTGGAGCTGTTACAACGGCCGCTTTGAGAAAAGCTGTTCGTTTATTTGATGTAAAGAAGCCTCCTTCTGAGGCTGATATTGAAGTAGTTTAAGACAAATATCTGCAGATGGAGGAGCCAATTTACACATTATGCCGTAATATTTGAAAGACAGGTTGTAATGCCGGTGCTAAAACTAGTCTGAAAACACAAATATAGCTTCATAAGAATGATAATTACTTGATAATTACTTTTCAACTCCATTTAGTATATCCTATCAGCCATTTTAATGGTAAATGGTCACACAAATGGAGCCTTTTCACACACAGTCATGGCAGGTCATCATAGGTAAAGCTCATCACATGAAGTATGGGTCTGTTTGCAATTTGTAATTAAAAAACACAAAATATAATAAAATATAAATTATATATATATTTTATGATAAATTATATAAAGTTATATATTATAAATTATTGTATATATATTATATATATTTTTTTTAATCAAATATTTATTTATCATCTGTATTTATTTATTTATCAAAGAAAGCCTCTTGCTCATGTTGCTTTTTGTGGAGATGATGACATTTTTTGAGGAGTTATTGGTAGAAAATGAACTCTCGCAAGCTTGTAATCATCATTATGACAGGATTCATGTGCAGTGGAGCCTGGTGTTTCCTGGTGCTCTGCCAATCATCAAGCCTCCCACAATATCCATTTGGGGACATTTAATTATTTTAAGTCTTTTGGGCTCCATAAAGACCGCCCCTCTTCTAAGCATTCTTTACTTTTTGGTCACATTTAAATGAACAGGAGGCTAGATGCATAAATTAAATAATTGAAATACCTCGTTATACTCATTAGACTTAATTTCAGCATTTTTACATGGTCTACTGCTTATAAAATGATTGGAATTATGAAATTTAATTGAAATGTTTAATGCAGTATTACAATATTTATATAGTGGTATTCTGGTAGTGGTATCCTGAATCAGAATCCTGAAGTTACCATACCCTTATCCGGTAACCCTAAGTACATTTTCATCAGAATTTGGTGCATTGCTGAACATTTTATCAACGAAAAACATCTTGATAGTCTGAAAACAAAATTTGCAATGAAATTAGCCAAATTAAAGCCAAAAATAGATATATATACAGAACATACAAAATGTAATTCTATGCACAGGATAAGATAAATTACAAGTTAAAAGGCAATAGCTGGGGCTGAGTGGCAGTATGGTTGCTAGTATGGTTACCCAAATTATACCCAAATACCCAAATTTAGCAAGAGAGAGACATAATCTACATTTTTATTGGCTGAAGTAGTTCATATATCCCACATCATCCTTAAGGTGCCGATCTCAAAGATTTCCGATAGTGACTTAACAGACTAGTCGGGACTAACGATTAGTCAATGAGCGCTGCGGGGGACTAACGATTAGTCAATGAGCGTCGTGCGAGACTAACGATTAGTCAATGAGCGCTGCGGGGGACTAACGATTACTCAATCACTTGTCAATTGTTTCTATTTCGCTCCGCTCCGCTCTTAAAACCCCGGCAAAGCACTATGTTGACATGGCTGCAGATCAATGTCAATTTAAAATGACGTCAGATTCAGGCGGACACATCAGTCTCTAAGCCACGGAAATGGCTTAGAGTGGAGGTGATGCCAGACTGAAGATGGAGACGGAGTCGACAATTCAAAACGCTGTTTCAGGTCGGATCCTTGTGCGTGTAGAGCACAACAGCCTCCATTAACAAAACGAGCGAGAAAACAGTGACAAGATTAATTGATCCCAGCGATTAAACCTTGGGTTGGATTTTTAATTACCGCCACCTCGGAGATGTAAACACTTTACACAGGCGTCGGCTAATTGTCGGATTAACCCAATTGTGTGCATTTGTTGCACTGAAATGCTCGTTTTTGTGGTTCGTCTGAATACGCTGATGATAGGCTGTTTGATATACAGAGCTTAGAGAATGAGGTTTCTTAAGGTTTCATTAAGAAAATAGAGCAAATAAGGAGGCATAGCTACGATTTAGGAACTAATTTATTCTTATAAATTTGTTATCTATATATCTTCTAATTATCCAGACAATTTACATAGATGTAGTTTCATGGAGAAGAAGGTGTATTGCTACACGTTCCCGTCCTTTAAATCTATCTATCTATCTATCTATCTATCTATCTATCTATCTATCTATCTATCTATCTATCTATCTATCTATCTATCTATCTACCTACCTACCTACCTATCTATCTATCTATCTATCTATCTATCTATCTATCTATCTATCTATCTATCTATCTATCTATCTATCTACCTATTTATCTATCTATCTACCTATTTATCTATCTACAGTATCTATATCTATCTATGGGGCACATCCATTACACCAGCCAAATTATAGGGTTAGATACAAATATTGTGTGATTTAAATATGCAATACGTGAAGTTCAAATCCTTGTTTCTGGGTTTTGGTTT
>OMKR01038943.1:0-10388 GCA_900302355.1 Cyttopsis rosea | reverse complement strand
CTGGTGGATGGAGGTAGATCTTGCTATCGCCCGCATCTTCTGCACATGTAAACGTAAAAACACATCCATCACGTGTAGTTAATCTGTGGTGGAAATTTAAAAAAAAAACAGTCATACTGCGAAAGTGTAGGCTACTCAAATGTTTAAATATACACCAATTATCACCTGCAGTTGATTTGTTTTTGCCTGTTCATTTTCTTACAGTTTTCCGAGCATTTGATAAGGACAACGACAACTTTGTTAGTCTAAAAGAATGGATTGAGGGCCTCTCAGTTTTCCTTCGTGGGACCTTGGATGAAAAAATTAAATGTAATTTGACAATATATCTTTTAAGACATAAACACGTTCACAGACACATAGGTTATGATTGTAACTACTGCTCCATGTCTTCCATGTGTATCCAGACTGCTTTGATGTATACGACTTGAACGGTGATGGCTTCATCTCCAGAGAGGAGATGTTCCACATGCTGAAGAACAGCCTGGTCAGACAGCCCATCGAGGAAGACCCTGACGAAGGAGTTAAAGACTTGGTGGAGATCACACTGAAGAAGATGGTGAGGGAGAGTGGCTTGGAACGTTTAGTGTAAATCAGGTCTTGAATTTGTTTTCCTACTTTTTTCCCCCACTAAGTCTTCATAATACATGGACCGCCAGAAAATGACTGATGTAATCATCACGTCCTCTCTTTCCACAGGACTATGATCATGACGGCCGGCTCTCTTTTGCAGATTTTGAAAAAGCAGTTAAAGAAGAGGACCTTTTGCTTGAAGCTTTTGGAACCTGTCTACCTGATGCAAAGGTACCTTAAAAAAAACACCCTTTTCAATTTATTTTTCTATTCCCTAATGTGTTTTCTCTCCTTTCCATTTCAGCGCATTCTGATGTTTGAGCAGCAAACATTTCAAGATTAAATGTACTTTTTTTTTTTTTTTTATGAAAAGATATTGTTTTTATTTTGATCCAGGGTTAAAAATTGTCCAACAATGTAGATTGGTCATAGTAAGACAGTTGACTTCAAATGCGGCGACGTGGTTTAATCTTTTTCTCTGTTGGTTTCTTGCCAGGAACTGATGCAACCTAAGAATTTAAAAAAATGTTATTAACCAAAGTGGCATGACTTCCTGAATGTCTTAATTCTAATGAATAATTTGTTTTGCTTGGCACTCAAACCAGTGCTCCAGGTGGGCTCTACCTGCTTCATTGTGCTCCTGATCAGGTTGACTGTTGTGTTCAACGACTCGTCCTCCATGTCCAGTTTCGGTGGCTCTGGGAGCTTTGGTCCAATCAGTTTCTCACTTTTCTTTGTAACATCAAACAACAAGGGGCCACTGGATTCCTCCGATTTACGTTTCCTGTTTTCTAAGTGAGTCATCCTTGGGATGAATCTCACTGCAGAAGCTTGTTTTGTAGACACACTTCTTTCTGTGTCTACGTCTTTGTTAACAGAGCTTGAACTCTGTGCTGTACACTGGTTAGTGTCAATTATGGCGTTATGTAATGACCCCATTTTGTCCTCTAATGGTATAGTCCTGTTTAGGTTTGTGTTATGTCTGTATGTACAGTCTTCCTGAGGAGGTAATGGTAGTAATGGAAAGCCGAGATAATGGTTGGTACGTGAACACTCCTCCATATTATCGTTGGCAGAACTTTGATGGTTTGTTGAAGAGGTCGCTTCAGATGTGTGCGCTGGGTCTGGCGGCGTGGGCTCCTCTTTCACTTCCTTTCTCTGCTGCTTTTCTCTTGCTGTACAACAATAATGGTGAACCCATTATGTTAACGTCTTACATATCTTTAAAATTATGAGTCCATGTTTATTTAGATAAATGTAATATACCTTTATTTTGGGCAGTCCTGACCACATATCGCCTCCGGTCTTGTAGCTTCAATCTGGTGTCTTCCACAGTTTCATATTCAGGAACATAGCACACATGCAGCACACCGCCATAGAAGCTCTTCTCATCCATATGTCGTTTAGCAGCTCTGAAAGTGATCATTTCCATCATAAGCAGAATGATTCAAGAGTTTTATGACATGTAGCCAAGTATGACCCACAAGGTAAATATAAATAAAATACACATTGTAACCTTGCGCTGGGGAGCCTCTGGAACTTGACGAGGTAAACCTCTGTGAACTCTTCAGCAGGGTACTCATCCAGTGGCCTGTACTCCTCAACGGCACCGTAGAGGGCACATAGCTGGATCAGCTCCGTCATCACCCCGATGGCTGGGACCCCTTGCACCATCAGGTAGCGAGACTCTAAATTAATGGTGTACACCTGAGCAGAAAAAAAGGACATACATGTATTCAGTGGCAGGTAGAATGGACACAGTACTGTATGTGGGGCTGTGCGAGTATGTGGATCTTTGTCTGTTATGTGGACAGAACTGTGGTTACTGACCTTTCATTTTGTTTATTTAGTCCTTTTTTGATTGTATCAGGTTCGGGTTGTCTTGTGCATGTGATTTCTGGTGTTGCCTATATATTATCTAATAAAGGAAGGAATCTCTGTCTTTCTGTATGTATGTGTATGTATGTATGTATGTATGTACAGTCAGGTCCATAAATATTTGGACATTGACACAATTTTCATCATTTTGGCTCTGTACACCACCACAATGGACTTGAGATGAAACAATCAAGATGTGCTTTAAGTGCAGACTTTCAGCTTTAATTTGAGGGTATTTACATCCAAATCAGGTGAACGGTGTAAGAATTAGAACAAATTTGTGCTCCCCCTTTTCGAGGGACCAAAAGTAATTGGACAAACTAACATAATCATAAATCAAATTGTCACTTTTAATACCCTCTGTATTCACTCT
Source organism: Cyttopsis rosea (assembly GCA_900302355.1). Taxonomy (NCBI): domain Eukaryota; kingdom Metazoa; phylum Chordata; class Actinopteri; order Zeiformes; family Parazenidae; genus Cyttopsis; species Cyttopsis rosea. The sequence goes on along the minus strand of OMKR01038943.1, from coordinate 7,567 downwards.
GGTGAAGTCTTCTCTTGATTGTTGACTTTGACACAGATACGCCTACCTCCTGGAGAGTGTTCTTGATCTGGCCAACTGTTGTGAAGGGGTTTTTCTTCACCAGGGAAAGAATTCTTCTGTCATCCATCACAGTTGTTTTCCGTGGTCTTCCAGGTGTTGCTGAGCTCACCAGTGCGTTCTTTCTTTTTAAGAATGTATCAAACAGTTAATTTGGCCACCACCTAATGTTTTTGCTATCTCTCTGGTGGGTTTGTTTCGATTTTTCAGCCTAATCATGGCTTGCTTCACTGATAGTGACAGCCCTCTAGACCTTTTATATGCTCCTTGTAAAGCAAGCAAATTTGAATGAAATAACGAGGAAATAACACACACCTGGCCATGGAACAGCTGAGCAGCAAATTGTCCAATTACTTTTGGTCCCTTAAAAAGGGGGGAGCACATATAAAATTAGTTGGAATTCCTACACCCTTCACCTGATTTGGATGTAAATACCCTCAAATTAAAGCTGAAAGTCTGCACTTAAAGCACATCTTGATTGTTTCATTTCAAGTCCATTGTGGTGATGTACAGAGCCAAAATGATGAAAATTGTGTCAATGTCCAAATATTTATGGACCTGACTATGTATCTATCTATCTCCTACACCACACAGACCACTCTATTACAGTGGGCACAGTGAACCCATTCACATTTTGCATATCCAATAATTCTGTTGAAAGTAAATGAAATCCAGTCATAGCAATGTTGAAATCGCATAATAAATAATAATAATAGCAGCAGTTGCGTGATGTAATGAAGTCTAGGAGTGATGGTTACCTTGGTGGCCTCAAGCTGTGATTCCAGGGTTCCCGACTCTTCCACCATGCAAGATCTGGGCACAAACAGAAATCGCCATCAGCTGGGATGTAGCACAATAATATATTAATACAGACACATACACACACACCACTGCAAACGTGGAAAAAAAAACCCTCCATGGTCAAATTATAGAACTGATTTACATAACTACAAGTAGAAGAACTAATGTGAACTAATCATTACTTTAGAGCTCCTAAGTAAAGAATAATTAAATATGCTGCAATACTGTATAAGGCTTTTATACTATGCTTACCTCCATTGTAATAAATAAATAACTGGTGATCCCAAATTATTTTTAGTCTTGAACCCACCCCATTGCAAGATTAGGGCTACTACCAAACAGAACTGGAAACAGGATCAGAAATAAATGGTTGTATGCAGAATTAATATGCAACTAATATGGCAGCAAGCCTTCTCCAAATGGTAATCTTTGGTAAATTTAAAATTAGGAAAGAAAAAAAAACCGTTGGTGGAAACGATTTATTTGCCGGTTCCATTCCTTGAATTGGCAGACTAAAGATCTAAAGAAACAAAAGGCAACAATTAGCCTTTCTTCTCCTTTTAAGCAGTGCTTAACGTCGCCAAATGGTGGGTGGTGTTTTATTTTTAGAAATAGGTACATGGTGACACAAGACCCTGTGGGTCAAATGCGTGGGTAAAAGTATCGAGAGATCTTAACCTTCACGAAGGATCATCAGCAACTTCATACTGATAGACACATAACCCACACATAGGCTATGCTATTCGGAGAGGAGATAAAGGCAAGGAATGACCAGAAAAAAACGAAAACAAACAACCCCAAAAAAAGTATATTATTATTATTATTATTATATTATTAAGACCTACAGAAACATCTTGACAACTTTATACGACAGTTTTGCAAAAAATGCTGGCACATACACACTAATGACTAATAATGAAATTCATAAGAGGGGGAATGTATCACTTAAAAAATGTAAAAGTCCATGTTCAGATAAACAATATAGTCTTACTTGACATAGTATTACTGTCAAAATCAATCATCGACACGCAGAAATGAGAAAACAAAAATTGATATTTACCCATCCAGAAGATATGTCCTAGTGGCGGCCAAAGACAGGAGGTGGAAATGGAGGGGAGGGGACGGAGAAAGATGAAGGAGACACAAACATCAGGGACACTGGTCACCGCAGCACCCAGTAGAACAATGGTTGGGCCGATTTATGCATACAATTAATTTTAATCATATTTTTCAATAAATGGAAGTTGAGTTCCAATTCTAATGACTTAAAACATCGAAATTGTATTTACTTACTAGTAGCCGTGAGTGTGAACTGAACCTAATCTATAGCAAAGCAATCCTCTTTTTCTAATTTAAATCATTCTAATTAATTATTAATTACAGGGTTCGTTCTGGCATTACAAAATGTCAATTCAAGTACTTTAAGCACTATTTGTTTCATTTTCAAGGACTAATATAATCAAAAACTAATATTATAAATTTTCAATGCTCATGCTGTACATAAAATTTTCCTGGCATAATCTATGTTGTAAAAGTAATTCTGGAATTTCTTTAATGTATGGTTATTATGGAATATCACAGGTATTCAATAATTGCGTTTTTTTCTCCAAGGACTTTTCAAGTGCTTCAGCACAAAACTTTTTCAAGGTATTCCAGTACTTAAATTTCAGAGGACGAAAGTCAAGCACTTCAAGCCCGGGTAAGAACCTTGTAATCATTTCCACCACAACCCAAAAGTAATACCATTTTATGTAACATCTGTTAATGTGAGTGTATTCCCTTTCAGAGATACCAAATTATGACTCTGACAGACATTGAAACAAAAACCACACTAAATGAAGACTGCAGCTGTAGTTCACAAATACAATCTGTGACCCAGGTTTACAGTTGTCAAGTCTGATTGTACGGTTTACAATTGTCAAGTCTGATTGTACTGTACCTTGTCTCCTGCAGCCACTGGTGGAAAGCATTGGCGTGCTGTGCAAACTCCTGGCGTAGTTTATCGTTCTCCTCCTGCCTCCTCTGCTCCTTCTGAAGCTCCAGCTCACGCTCCTACCAACCACACAAAAAAAAACATCACTGTAGTAAAGTCCATCATCCGTCCGGAGCAGAGTGGATTAGCCCGCGTGTGGAGTTATCAAGAAGGGGAAACGTGCAGAGACCTTGATGATCTTCTGGAGGTTCCTCCAGGTCTCCTCCAAAGCCTCCATGGTGAACCAGGTGTAGGGGTTGGACGCCACCTGATAGCTCTTGATTTGTCGGTCCAGCTCCGCCAGCTGGTTGAAGTCGGCCTGGGCCGAGCTGAGCGAGGAGCGGAATGCCTCGTGTGCTTCGCGCAGGGCTCGGATCTCCTCCAGCGAGTTGCAGCGCACAGGGTCCGTCAGATCCTCCTCAGCATTCTCAAACCAGCTGTTGAAGGCAGAGGCCTTCTTCGCAAACGTCAGGAAGAGGTCTTCGACCTGAATGGCATGGTGAAAAGATGGACAATGAGAAGCGCTCCATTTTGTAAATCCTAAATAAAAATATTTAACGATATACACCATGAAAACATTCATCTTGTAGGTAGTTCCTCCACAGTCTCTAATCTTTTAACACGCGTTGGCTACTTTTAAGTTCAATGCTGGATTGCCAATGCTGCCATTTCATGCACTTGAATATTAGAGGTGTAACGGTTCACAAAATTCACTGTTATATACATATTTCACACAGCCAAAACTAACCAAACTTGCTACTTGCTTCACACAACTTGTAGAATAATATAGTGCACTAACATTGGTATTACTACTACTAAGCTAGTTAGCACATAGTAATAATTAATATTTATAATTTATACCCTATATACCCATAACAATAATTTATCCTGTGCATGGTATTGCACTTTGTATATCTTAAATATCTTACTTTCTGTTTTGTATTTTTTGGCTATTTCATTTATTATATTTCACAATTAAATCTTTATTCAATTTTATTTGATTATAGATATTTCAGACTTTTAAGGTGCTAATGGTCTGCAGTGAAACGTACCAAACATCACCAGAACAAATTCCTTGTATATGTAAATGTACCTGGTAAAACTGATTTTGATTCGGATCTTTTATGATTCTGATTATTTTGTCCACTATATAGAATCATATTTATAGAATCATTTGGCTGTAATTCGCACTTGAGACTTGTATTGAACGGTTCAATATGAATATGTGTATCGTTACAGCCCTATTGAATACTCTTATCAATTTGATCTTTTCCTATTGTTGAAGCCATTTTGCAGATTTGCCTTATGGCTTTATAATTATGTTGAGACACGGATGAATTTTCTGTTGTGAATTATGCTAATCATGTGTTGAGGTTTTTGTTTTGTTTGTTGTTGCTATTATTGTGATAATTATGATGATCTGATGTCTGATAGGGTGACATCATCTGTTGGGGCGGGGGCTCTTTGATTTTGGACAAGTGAACAGGTGTTCACAAGAGCGGAAGGGCAAACAATTTTCAGCCGCACAACTACGAGTCTCTTGTTATACAGAGCCATCCTTTTGTTTGAAGTTGAATTAATTTTTTTAATTTTCTGTTTGTAGTTCAATAAAAGGCCCAGGGTTGTCTGTTCTACCACGCCCGCTTGTGGCTTTGCTTCAAAATGTTTCACTGTGTTGTGAGGTTTTCCGCATTGGAACCCTAAGGGTTTTAATGTGCGACATAGCACTAGTGTGAAGCACGAACGTTGAAGCAGCACATGGTCAACAAGCGACGACCGTTTTTAGTCTTTTCCTACATGTCTCTTCTAGGGTCATCATCTCACTGACCTTCCTGAAGTGCTCCTGGGCCTCTAGTAACTTCTTCTTGCGTGAGGCCGAGTTAGAGAGCAGCTGGTTCCAGCGCTTCATCAGGGCAGCATGACGGGCTTCTATGGCCTTGGACTGGACATGTTGAGCGGCCAACAGTTGGTCCTTGAGGGCCGTGATGTTTGTAATGCCCTCCTGCTGGAAGGCTTGGAGACCGGCGTCAAACGTCTCCTGCAGAGGATGTCGTAAAGACATAACAATGGTGAGCATGAAATTTGGGGAGGCTACCCTTGTATCATAGACATAGGAAATGCCTAGTCGCCTAAACGCGAGTCTGTACCTGTTTGGTGAGCAGAGTTTGCACAGAGGACAGGTCCCTGCCATAGTCGTCAGTCTTGAGACTGTTCTCCTTCTCGCCTAAAATAAGCGAGCACACACATCAAGGGCTTTTTCGCGATTAGTCTTTTTAGAATGGCGATCTCGATTCACACCTCTACGCAAAATTTCTACGAGACAACTGTGGATTGTGTGGCATATATATGTATAAAATTGTAATCAATTGTAACCTGCCAAGGAACTGTAGATGACAATTAGTTGAACCTTGAATATGGTACAATATATCAAATGGAAAGTTATATTTAGTATTGTTACAAATAAAGTGTGCAGGTGACACCCTGTGGTCAGTTATCATACCAATCCAGGATTCCACCACATCTGCCTTCCAGTTGAATTGCAGGAAGGCAGAGTTTTCATCCAACTTGGCCTTCCTCTGGGCGGCTGCACGCTCCAGCTCAGACACCTTCTCACGCAGAGCTGCCATCTTGGCACTGATGTTGTCAACATGATGGTTGTTCTAGAGTCAAGTCAGAAATGATCCTTACACGTCATTGCGCAAATATAGCCAGGATTTGTTTTGTGAACAATTATTTCTTCATGACATCTTTTTCAAAACAGTTATTCTAATTAGAGTGGATTAAAAGCTGCATTTTGGTTGGCAGTACCTTCTTGATGAGCTCGTCTCCATTAGTGCACACATCGCTGACTCTGTCCCTGTGCACGGTGAAGTCGGTCTCAAATGCTTCGTGTTTTTTCAGCAGACCCTAACAACAGAAAACACATGTGGGCGCTCGAATAATCCAAATATTTTTTCAAAATATGTTGGTAAAGGACATGCACACGTATTTACCTGCACGGCAGCCAGGGTATCGCCATAGTCCTCACTTCCCACGAGATTCAACTTCTCATTTATCCAGGCTTCTTCCTCTTCCACATTCGCCACAAACTGCTGATACTCTAGCGATTCCTCCAACCTCTTCCCCCTGGTACAATACAAAAGCACACAAATTGTCAGATCCCAGAACAGTCATGTCAACAATGAGTATGTTGACATGCACACATTAATCAGAAGGTGAATAACCAGAATAGGATGATGTCATGAATAACGCATTTACATGTGTTTGCATTCTTTTGATTCCTTCTACCTACCCAACTTGCAATGTACAATGGAAGTTAAGGACGAGGAAGTGACGTCTACATTCTTTGCATCAAGCAGAGACTTCCAAAATGTTATTGTGTCACTTTGGACAAAAGCGTCTGCTATATGATGCTATGTAATGCAATATGTAACGTGATACAATGTCATATTTGGGCCATATAAACTCTTCAACTTCTCCATTGGCTGGGAAACTTGCCTTGCTCCCGATAAGTCTTTGAGTTCCTTCCAATGGTCAACAAACTGGGCCAACCTCTGCTGGATCTCCTCTTGGCCGATTGTATTATCATCAGAGAGCTTCTTGCCCGTGTCCAGCACCGACTGGGGACATGGATGTGAATACAGCAAAATAAGTTCAAGTCATCACTGGGCATAACTATTGAGCAGGCCGTTTAGAGGATGATATTACCTTTGCCAAGGAGGTCATTTTAGGCATATTTCTAGGTAGATACATTTATTTAACTTACCTGAATGGCTGGCTCATGGGCACCTAGCTCGGCCTCCAGTCTCTTGTGTTTCTTTCTCAGATTCTGCACACCTGTCAAATCACGTCCATAGTCTTCCGAACTCACGAGCAACTTCTTTTCTCTGGATGGAGCAAGGTGTGCAGAGGTGAATAGTAAAGGAGATGAAATGACAGAATAAAATAAACAACTGCATTGGATAAAGGTAAGGTAAATAAAACCAGGGGTTCTCTCTCACTTAATCCAAGACTCTTCATCATCCAGGTCCCGAAAGAACTGGTGCAGTCGGTGGGACTCATTGAGTTTGGCACGGCGACCCGCCGCCATGCTCTTGATCTTGGCAAAGCGGCTATTGACTGCATCGCGCTTGTCCTTTACCAATGTGGTGTCAAAGGCGTTGCTGCCCATGAGGCTATCAGCCTGGCCATTCAGATCCTTCAAACGATCCTGCAGAAAAGACATGCGAGTGGAGAGGGGTGAGAGGGCAATCCAAAACAATACAATAAAATGGTGAAATCGACATACAGTGGTGTGAAAAAGTGTTTGCCCCTTTCCTGATTTCTTATTTTTTTGCATGTTTGTCACACTTAAATGTTTCAGATCATCAAACAAATTTAAATATTAGTCAAAGACAACACAAGTAAACACAAAATGCAGTTTTTAAATGAAGGTTTTTATTATTAAAGGAGAAAAAAAATCCAAACCTACATGGCCCTGTGTGAAAAAGTGATTGCCCCCTTAAACCTAATAACTGGTTGGGCCACCCTTAGCAGCAACAACTGCAATCAAGTTGTTTGCGATAACTTGCAATGAGTCTTTTACAGCGCTGTGGAGGAATTTTGGCTCACTCATCTTTGCAGAATTGTTGTAATTCAGCCACATTGGAGGGTTTTCGAGCATGAACCGCCTTTTTAAGGTCATGCCACAGCATCTCAATAGGATTCAGGTCAGGACTTTGACTAGGCCACTCCAAA
>OMKR01038911.1:14452-31598 GCA_900302355.1 Cyttopsis rosea | reverse complement strand
AGGGGTGGTCTTGTACCCGGCTAAATACCATCCCCTAGCCTTGGTGGAGGTTGGGAGTAGCATGTTGACCGCATTCCTCTGGGGATTCTGGAAAAGCTGCTCTTAGTAGTGAGAGCAGCTCACAGAGCCAGAGTTTTGGAAGGGGGGAGTCGAGGAGGGCGTGGATGGACTTTTACACAGGCTGGCCTTAAAGAAAAGAACCTTGAGGGTTTCAAGGGAGCTCCTCCACGCTGTGCGGTCCACTGCCTCTCCCTACAGCTCCCTGTCACTCACACGGCAGAGCAACTCGATGGACAGCTGGGGTCTGTCTGCACCAGTAACTGGGAATGAGATGGACTGTGAAAGAGATGGGCTGAGTCCGAGTCATGCCATAGCACAGGGGGAGGGGAGAGAAGATGAGCAGAAGAATCAGAGGATTTGTCAGAGTGGCTATTAAGCTCAATTGAACCTTTACTTTGTCAATAACCATGATTACTGGCCAAAGCCTTAAGCATCTCGAGTGACAGGGCCCTGACCTGTTCTACTGCCCCTGCAAGCATGACTGACACTGGAAGGGATGTCAAAACAGTGTACACACTCTCTTGAGTTCTTATCATAGGATGGCTTTATGTTTATTTGTTTAAAATGCTGGGACTGGGGCTGATTTTTCGACAATGACAGTTTGCTTGAGTTCATCTTTGTGTGTGTGCGAGTATCTGTTTGTGCTGTGTGTGTTCAAAGACAAAATTGTTGCACTTCTGTCAACTTGAGGCTTTTTCTCAGTTGCGGTCATTGGTTGTGTTGGAAACAGGTTTAGTGTGGCCAATGGCTATGCTTATCCCTTTGATCAAAGAATGCCCATGAGGCCGATGTGGATGATACAGGAAAGTAATGTCACGGAACACACATCTTATCCTATATAGGCCTGACAAATGTCAGACTATCCTAGCTGTGTTTCGGGGTGGCGGGTAGAAGTTTGTCAGTCGAGGTCCCTGCCCAGTGAATTAAATAAATGTTTCATGAATTTTAAACAGCTTGCTGTTTGTCTGCCTGCAGTTTTAAAAGACTAAAGGTTTAGGGTAGAAAGAAGAGTACAGCTTGATAGAAGAAATCTGCATACATTTGCATTCATTTTGCAAACATGTTAATTTGCCTCCATCTCGTAGAAGTGCATTTACAGTGTGGGATTCTCAGGTTATTTCTCACCAGCATGCTATAATAATATGGTAACAAAATGGTGTCACAGGTGTGTCATTATTTTCCTTTCATTTCAGTGCCTTCAACATATTGAGTGAAAATACAATCTCTCCGCTTCCGTTTTATAGTAAATCAACAAATTGTAGCGATGTCACAACTACTACATAATTGCCTTAGCTGTTTGCAATAATTTCGTAAAATCATCAGAATCTGTTTATTGGGATACATACATAAATACATTTTCATATACAAGGAAATTGTCTTAGTAATAGTCGGTGCATTGTAGTGGATACAGATGAGTACAATAAAAAAATAACTAAAAAACAAGAATCAAAAAATCAAAAAATACAAATTATTCAAAATGTGCTCTATGCACCAGATAAAAATACATTATGAAAAGGCTATGACAGGGGCTACAGCAAGTGGCCATAGGGATTCAAATATTAACTGGGTATAAATATGAATATGTAAATCACAAGCTTCATCATGAGATGGTGCAATATTGATTCTAAATATAATGATTCCATATTTGGCGGTATTGAAAAATGTGACACAATAGATAATGATCTATATTCAATTGATGAATGTAGGATTAATATAAGATGGTATTTTGTGCTCAGCTAGCATTTGACATGCTAGCTACACTTATTTCAGGTCACAAAAATGAAATTCTATCTATATACTGTGAATTATTGTAGAATATTTTAAATTGATTGAGTATTGAGAGAGCAACGATCTAAACCTTTTTGCTTGCATTGGTTAGATTGGATGGATTGTTGACCGTTCGATCAATAGATCAATCAAGGTATATGGATTGGTTACGTCCCAAGGAGTCTTTCCCTGTCCATTTGCTCCTTTGATCACGCCAGCAGTTATAGTTACACTGCAAAAATGAATAGGATTTCACCCTAGCTTGCCAATGCCAAAAGCTGCCAATAAAGACCAGTTGGTCATCACGTGTCCTTCTAGTCAGATGGACGGCGGTGGCACTGAGGAAAGTAGGTGAGTGGAGGTCAAAGCTCTTTGCAGCTCTGCAACAATGACCCGTGAGTGAAGGGTGAGGATGGAGGAAAAAACGAGTTCCTCCTTGATTATATGATGTGTAGCGGTTGCAGTGGAGGACGGCTCGTTTTGTGCTGTCCTGCATCTCCCTGGATATATTTTTTTCTTTTTTTCATCAACCGTTGCTGTGTTACATATTTCTGATTACATACTTCTGAAATACCAACGTCAGTGACCTTTTCGCTTCTGATTTTAATAATCCTATAGAATACAACGAGATTAAATCTAGATTTAAGAGTTTTTCTCCCACCGTAGATTACTTTTGAAGTCTGCAATTGCTTTGTTATAACTGATTATGTTATTTGTGTGAGCTTTGCCTCTCCTCTGTATCTGGTGAGATCAAAAATGGATCAGGGGGAAGCGTCGCCACAAGGTTTCTTTTGCTAGTTGGTTACGTGACACCCTGGGACATCTTGCTTATTGGGTAATGGCTAGAGAGAGGACATATTGACCTGCCTATAACTGACGCACCTCCAAGAGGTTTTCATGACAGATCTTACTGCCAACGTGCGATCGTACACTATATACTATGCATGTCATTAGGCACTCTATATTTTTATAGACACTCCAGTTATGACTTATTTGAGTGGAAGTCAGTGTTGCTTTATTGGCCGAGGGTTATTTAGCAGGAAAATGTTGACAGAAGCTGAAACTCCTGTCTCTGACGATGACCTGAAGGCAGAATAAATTCAACTGCCAATCTGCCAGGTATTTGATTCCCTGCAGTGTAAGCTGCAGGTAACTAGAGACAAATAATTATTTGTACAACTTCTGACCTTCTAAAGTTAACGTGCATGTCAGTCATGTTTAGATTCTTTCACTTGGTGCCTTAATTTATTATTTAAGCTTTGATTCAGGGCGAGCTGGTAAAATACAATGTTATACACTACCAAATGAATCAGGGAGGGGGGGCATAAGAGCTGTTGCTGGGATATGTAGTTGTAATTCAGCCGCTTATGTATGTTGACACATATTTGAAAAGTGGTTAGCAGAGAGGAACACACTACTTCTTGGGTTAAAGGGGTTTGTGGAGCTTGTAGAACAGCAACATGTCAGATAAAGGAGTGAAGCACGGAGGCTATGGTGAGCGCTTGCAAGTATGTATGCAGTGTTTGTGAAACCCGAGTAGAGAGGTGGGATTTCTACCAAGTGCAAAAAAGAGCCAGGCAAAATCTTGCAATTAAATTGAGGAAGTGATGGGCTTTTCTCATAAAGTAAATTACAAAGAAACAACCCAATAAAACAGTTCTTTGTTCAGTGTGACAAAAGTGTACAGAGCAGTTGGTGAAAACGAACCTACCTCTATTTCGAACGCATGACTGGACTATGGAATGAAAGTATGTCGCAATAATTTCTGAGTTTTCTTTGTCTGTCTAATGCTACCAGAATTATGTTGGGTTCTCAAGGTACACTTTTGGATAACTTGCCAGACAGTATGAGACACTTGCACCAGCACTACGGAAAGACTGGAAAGTGAATACTGTTTCAGGCACATTTGGAACTAAAGGAGAGAGATGGCAGGTGTTAATGAGACATTACAGTATCTTGTCTTATCAGGCCCTTGGCAGGGTGATTGCCAGAAGCCTGTGTGGACAGTCCCTGGAGTGAAATGGTAGGCACCCTCTAATGCCTGTGCAGTCTGATCCCATTACCTGACTCAATGCTAATATCAGCCTCAATCAGCAGGTAGAGCACTGGCACTCTCCCCTCATTCTCATGCTCGTATGTCTGCAGTGGTCTGCTAGCAACAGCCCAGGGCCAGCACTCTACGCAGTGAAATAAATAACAAAGTGAAAGGCTTTTAAGCTAGAACCCATAAACCCACGGACTGAAATTTTTAGTCTAAAATGTTGAGACAAAGATTGTTAGTCCGTGGCAGTTTTTGTTGTTAAAATGTGGCGCCATTTATGCTTGCTTATGTGTTTCGTGTCCTGGGTTCTAAATGCATTCTACTATGCCACTTGTCACTACATGCCGTCGCAACGCCATCTTAGGATATTTGTACAATACAGTACAGTCGTGGCCAAAAATATTGGCACCCTTGCATTTTTTTCAAATAACACACCATTTCTTCGAGATAATTGTGAAATGAAAACATATTTTGGTATCCACATATGTATTTCTTTGGTTTGCAGAGGAACAAAACAAAGTGTCACTGCATGTACCACACTGAGCATGGAGAAAAGAAAAGAAAAAAGCAGAGAGTGGTCTGAGGAGGTCAGACAGAAGGTCGTAGCCAAGCATCGACAATCTCGAGTCTACAAGTCCATCTCCAGAGACCTTGGTGTTCCTGTGTCCACCTTGCACAATGTTATCAAGAAGTGTAAGACCCATGGTACCGTGGCCAACCTCCCTGGAAGAGGGCGCAAGATAAAAGTTGACAAAATATTGCAGTGAAGGATCGTTCGACTGGTGGAGAATAGAGGACCTCGGACAAGCTGACCTTCAGATACAAGGTACAACCGTTTCAACTCACACCATCCATCGCCAACTCAATGAAAGAGGGTTCTATGGTAGGAGACCCAGGAGGACCCCACTCCTGAGAGAGAGAGACACAAGAAAGCCCGGCCAAAACACACCTGAATAAACCACGATCCTTCTGGGAGAATGTCCTGTGGACAGATGAGACCAAATTACAGCTTTTTGGTAAATCGCATAAACTCTATGTTTACAGAAAAATGCAAGAACAGTGTCCCAACAGTCAAACATGGAGGAGGTTCACTGATGTTTTGGGGTCGCTTTGCTGCCGCTGGTACTAGGTGCCTTGAATCTGCGTGGCATCATGAAATCGGGGGATTGCCAAGGTATTTTGGACCGCAATGTTTCACCCGGTGTAACAAAGCTGCGTCTCCGTCGAAGGTCATGGGACTTCCAGCGGGACAATGACCCAAAACACACATCAAAAAGCACCCAAGAAAGAATCAAAAAAGAAAATCCTGGACCGTTCTAAAGTGGCCAGCAATGAGTCCAGATCTAAATCAGAAAACAGCAGTTGGAAGAAGGCCCCCTTCAAATCTGAGAGAACTGGAGTCAAACTGCCAGTAGAGAGGTGTAGGAATCTCATTGAAGTCTATAGAATGCGCTTGACAGCAGTTATTTTCTCAGAAATATTAAATCTACGGTGTCAATAATTCTGCCAATGCCATTTCTGTTTATTTTCCGATTTAAAAGGATATGTTAAGTTCTGAATCAAAAACAAAAATTCTGTACTATTAACAGTGAGATAAAGAATTGTGGAGACCAAATACTTTTGTCAATTTCAACTTATTTTAGAGACAATTTTTTTTAAATGTGCAAGCGTGTTAATATTTTCGGCCATGACTGTATATGTCCAAATCATGTTTTTCTTCATTGCCTAATTAAATAATTTAACCATTCTTAATTATCAATGGTACATTAGACTCTATTTTAGGATAATGCGCCTCCTTCAGATCCATTAGATCAGAAAGTTTGTTGAGTGAGTTACAGCCCAGAATGACTGTGAGGCGGAGGACACTTTTTTGCTCATTTTCCCCCACCAAGCTGCCACATCTGATTCGTCAGAACGCTCTGCAAAAAGAGGAATAAAAACACTTTTCCCCTTCATGTTACATAAAACTTATATAATGTAGAAAGGAAAGGGGCTCGTCTCAGTAGGTGTCTGTGCTTTGGGACACGGAACTATTTAAATGCCTCTCCTCGTGACTTCTCTGAAATCCCTCGATTAATCACGAAACCCCTTCTCTAAAAATTTTAAGCGGGACGTACCGCACTCCTCGGCGTCAGAGCCGGACTTCCCCCGGCTTTTTCCCTTTGTTATGCGAAGCTTACTAAGCATTGGAGTCCTAACGTGGTTCATGACAAATGGACAAAAGTGCTCGATTAGCTGTGAGCTCCAGGTGTGAATAAACTCAAATTAAATGTGATCGGGCCTGATGTGATGTTTTAAAACTGAGGTTGTGAAGAATAAACACAACTGACTCTAGCTCTCATCCAAACTAGCTCTCATCCACAACACAAAGAAAGAAGCCTGTGTAGTCCGTCATAATTGTAATAATAATAACTCTCCTTTTACGTGAGATTTTTGGATGTTTTTCATCTTAATCACATTGTCAATACACTGCTTTCTCTGGGCTTTCTGTTGATACACCTAGGTCTTATCGGTGAAACGCATTGCATTTCTTCCTTTTGATTAAACGCTCGACAATATTCTCAGCATCAGCTCGGCAGTATAATCTACGGTCTTTCAGGTGGGTGTGCAGTGAAATATATGGCTACTTTTCACAATATGTTTCTCGCTTGGCAGCATTGAGTCTGTTAGCTCAGTAATGAAGTTATTTTCCACGGAATGAGGGAGAGGAAAGAGAAAGGAAAATCAATAGTGATATCTGGAAGCTGGAGTCTGCATCTAATCTCTCAGTGGCACTGGAAGTGCTTCATTTGGCCTTTTTTGATGCTTCCCCGCCCACACCCTGCTTACAAACCCCCTTCCTCCCCCAGCATTTTCTATAAGTAAACCCGTGTAAATGGACCTCGGACAGACCTGAAATATTAGCTCGCCCAGGCGGTTAGTCATTTTGAGAACTACACATGAGATTGACGTATTTTTGGAAGGCTTTGGCAGAATTAATCTCACATCGGGTGCTAGGGAATTTGAGGATGTCTATTTTTGTTCCCTGTTCGTCATATTTTATTCAAATGCAATTTTCTCAATTTCGTAATTTTTGTGCTCAGCTACTTTGCTTAACGTAACTTATGTTCTGTCTGCAAAGGATTTTTTTGCAGTCTAAAAGGGATTGTGAAATACTAAATGGCTTTTGTAATTTTCCAAGGTCGGGAAAGTACGCCTTATCTGCTTGATTTGCTGGTCGCCCCCTACGCACATACACGAGCACCTCACACACACACACGAATGGTTTGCTAGTAAAGAATGGCCATCTTCGTGGCTCAAGTTACAGCTCTGTGTATGCTGGGCAATGTAAATCAGGAGTAATGGATGAGGGCCCATAAAAGCACCTGCACATGTGATGTTAATGCTCTGCTTCACATGATATAGCATCTGAAAGGCTGAAACTAAAGGCCATGAATAAATCACATACTCGCAGCTAGAAGGTCTTTAATTCTTTTTTTTACGTGCGCTGTCCTTACTCAAGATGGGGCAGGTATTTTTTTGGTCGCCTGCTTTCATGCAAACGATGGAACTGGAGTGCCGGTGTTAACGTGTAGGTTGAACTGATACCAATAGTTCATAGGCCAAACGTTTTTAAGTAGAACATTACATTAGCCCAGTGCCCTCTTGCTGTTTGTGTAGCAGCAGCTATTTGGAAATTTGGAGCCACCTTCATCGCCATCCTCATCACCTGTTTGTTTTTCTATCAGGAACGTATGATTTTATGAAAATCTTAAGGCTTTGGGATGTTTTTTTATGTTGAGATACATCTCATGGATCCTAATTTAATTCAATGAGAATAACTCCATAATAATAAACAACACAATTAATAGGCAAAGGAATGGGTAGTTGGCACACTGTATTTTTCTCACCAAGGTAAGGTGTTTTAACTAAATGTACTCGATAGAATGAGATAAGATAGCCTGTGTTGACTTTCCATATAAATAAATGTCAATAAATAACATTTTGACTCATATCCGTACCTCATCTGTGAAAGCAGTATGGCTAAATGAGCTGATGGCTTAATAGATTTATGAAAATTAAAATGTATTGAACAAGTAAACAACTTTATTTAAACTCCATTATTCAATTTTTTTTATTTTTTTAAAATAAAATTGGCAACGTGTGATGAAATAGCAACTTTTATTTGTTCTTCTAGGGAAATCTCTTTCGGCCAAGTCTGCAACTGCATATACTTTTTACGGCTTAATGAGGCATTCCTGTCAAGAAACACGAGCATATTCACATGCTCTGGGATGATTAGCATGTGACTGTTCTTGTAGCTCAAACACAGGGTTTGGAATAAAGATGTGCACCATGGGAAATAATTATTATTTTTGAAATGACTCAAAATGAGCTAAGTTTACTAAATCTTTATTGACAATACGAAATGATTACCTTTCCAACAGGTGGCTAACGAAGTACATACATTAGCCGTCAGGTGGTATGCTATAGCCTGGTATCGCCAGACCAATTAGCAAATGCGTAGTAGTCTGGAATCTCTCAGTTCATTTTCGATTTCCAAGGGCCGTTACCAACGGGCGCAGACCAGAATGTCTCTTGACGTAATTGGATAGACCGCTGATTAGCTGGTTAGCGCTAAAAACCCACTCCAATTGGATAGAGCTACAACTTATCAGAGCAATGAACCATATGATGTAGCACCGAGCGACGGAAAAATGGCGACCAGCGGGACCAGTGGTTAAATTAAGCTTTTACCAAATCCTGTGGGAAGTACGGCAAACACATCTTTATTATCAACAAAAGCTTTAAGTGCAGTTGTTTGTTCTTCTTTCGGACCGTTCCTTTATACCGTCCAGTTCGTTTAATACCGTTGCGATAGTGGATTCAACAGACCGTTCCAGGTCAGCAGCAGCCAAGGTGCCGGTAAGGTGGTCAAAACCTGCCCCATTTTAGATAAACGGTTGCGATTGGCCCGACCATGGCAAGGTCGGGTGGAAATCTGTTTGAATGGGAGGGGGGCCAGACGTATCTGCCAGAGCAAATGAAACATGAGCTCGCAGATTTGTCTGGTTCCTAGGCTAGGTATGCTGTAGACTATGCCCTAGTCCCTGTTTTGATAGACTTTCCTGCTTTATAGCCGAATAAAATACATTTTATGCAACAGAATGTTAGGACATATAGACAGTGGACAATAGTGTAATAGCTAGTGTGCCGCATCCCCCAATCTGTCATTGAACAAAGTTTTGATGTTCTCAGTAGCCCATAACCCTCTGGTGGACACCTAAAGTCAATGCATTTTTATGCTCGTGACACACATAAGACTAAGGAACTAAAGAGATGGCATTCATCCATTAATCATGAGCATCCATAATGCACATACTATGACTTTCTGTGAAGCTATTGGCCTATTGGTGGATAAAGGCCATCACACAAGCAAGCGACTAAAGCTTAAAGACATTTGACCTGTTATATTTCTGCGTTGCTTTGATGCCTTACCCTATCCAGGGTTAGGGTTATACGCTTATACGGATATTTTTGAAAACATAGTGTAACATAGCGTTTTGGCCTCCCGTCCACACCAAAACAGTGTTTTAGGTCAGTCAAAACAAAGCTTTTGGATTACGCCTTCCAGGGTGGAGATTTTTCAAAACCTAGTTTCCCGGGTATTCGTGTGGACAGGTAACGGAGCTTTTTGGAAAAGCTGATGCCAGGACCTCACCTTGCGTCACGAGCCTACAAGCGATGGCCATCGACCGTTGCGTTCTTGCCTGTGTCTCCATTACAAGTGTAAAAGTCTCTGTGTTGTGTATGAATTTTATGATAGCTCCACTCAAGAAGAAGCATCCTCCTAATGTTCTTCTGTGGTGTTTGGACGTTTTATGACATATTATCGCCCCCTGCAATGAGCCTTTATAAAAAAAGGAGGGGTGGGGTGCATATTCAGAAATATCCATATACGTGTGGATGAGGCCTTAGGGTTAAAAGGCAAAATCTTGTCATTCACTCCTATTTTCTACCAACCCATCAATCCTAACTTTTCCTGGATCCGTAGATTATAGTTGATCATGTATAGCATATGGTATTTGCTTTGTCTTGCATAAGGGCAAACATTGCCGTAACTTGAACCAAGAACTTATAATAACCGTTATTAAAAATGTCATTCATTGCACATACCCAAGGGGAAACTACTCATTTTCACCTTTAATATTTGTCATGCTAGGTGTATTAAAATTATCCAAGTCTTTTCCCCTTAAGGTATGCTACTGCTTTCCTTTCATTTTTCTCCCACATGCTTTTATAAGCAAGCAAGTGGTTCATTACAGTCAAATGAAATGTGCTGGGTTAGGATTTTGATCTCCTTAAATCTCCATGCACATACATATGAGGAGTTTGTATAATATTCCGAAGATGACTTGCATAAAAAATGGGTGGCAACATTCTCTGCTGGCCCACAATATTTTATTTTTCTGTTTTCTGAGAGGTTAATGAAATTAATACAAACTCTGAGGTTTCTTCACTTTTTCACTTGAGGCAAGTGAGGAATTGTTTGCCGTGGTCCAGACCTTTGAAGCCGCCCACACCTCCGAGTGGCCTGATTGTTACGGTCTGGTATTGCGACATGGAGCAGCGATTTCTCCGGTTGAAAAAACGTTCGGTCCAATGAGCGCCGTGGAAGGACTAACGATTAGTCAATCGGCGCCGTGGGCGGGCAAGACTAAAGATTAGCCAATGAGCACCGCGGGTGACAAACGATTAGCCAATCGGCGCCACGGGCGGGACTAACGCCGTTGGAGGAGTAAAACACAGCCATGGCGCCCGGCAAGATCAACGTTGCTATGGAGGGTGTTCTAAATACATTAAAAGTACAAATTAATTCATTTTTTGGTTTTTACTTCGTTCCCCTCCACTCTTAAAACCCAGGCAAAACAGGTATGTTGGCATGGCTATGTATCAGTGTCGACCTAAAATGACGTTAGATTCAGACGGACACGTTGGTCTCTAGTGGTTTAGGAAAATCGAATCCCCCTTCCCCACGGAAATGGGTTAGAGTGGAGGCAATCTCACTGAAGGTGGAGACAGAGTTGACAATTCTGCCTGATATCAAGCTAAGGAATCATCACAGTTCTCCTTGCAGTTGGTGTGCCATTCAGTAACATGAGGCAGTGACACGAATGAACAGTGATCTGAAGAACAATACCCGGTCCACATACAATCTCAAATGGCAAACCCAAATTGAAACACAATCTATCTTCCTATTTCTTAGTTGTTACATTTTTTTGTGAAATCAGTAAATCAAACTGCAATAGTAACTAATAACTTCTCTTTACACAGAGAAATATATATATATATATATATATATATATATATGAGCAACTGTCACATCTTGGTTATTTGCAAAGAAGCTTTTTTTTGTCTTTTTTTGTGTTCTTTTTGTAAGGCAGTTTCAGTGGAAGAGGGGAGCTTGCCAATTTGTTAAACTGATGTAGTAATAAATCAACTGAAGGAAGTGAAAGCCACAGAACTGAATGCTGCATATACGTGCGTGCCAGTCCTCAGCTATAATGTCCTGCCCAAGGGGAAAGTTCAGTTACTCAGAGTGAAGTAAACATCTCTCCTTTCCTTTACACTTTCTGGTTGTCCTGCTCCATTTTTCATTGTGTCTTCTTCACCTGGACCTCCTCTGCTCTCTGGCTACTGGTACTCAGTAAATCCACAGATTCAGGTCAGCAGGAGTTGACAGTGCGCCGTTAGTACCTATTTAAGTAGAAGTTCAACAGATCCTCCAAGGATAGCCATCCCTTAGCAAAGGTGAAGGTGGGGAAAGTCAGTTCTTTGCTCTCATTAAAAGGGTCTTTTTTTGTGATCAGGGAAGCTAGAAGAAGGGAACATTATTAATATGAAACAAAATTACCCCTAGAGTTCCTGTACTTGAGGCTTAAAATCCTTTGTTTTCACTACTCTACCACTTCTAAACCAGCAGTCCATACACTTGAATGTCATTATAAACTGATCCACAAAGCTACATATCCTTATCTCCTTGGGGATGTGTGCCTTTTGCCTAGAATCTAGGGGGACTAGGCCTGCGTACTCAGGGAAGCGAGGGGAGTCCTTCTTTTTCCTTTAGGCTACATGTTAACTCAGCTTCTCTATCTGACTAAACCCAATTTCCTCCTTCACTGCCTCAAACTTCATCATCAGAATAGGGGTGTAGCAAAGCCACAACCAATTCCCAATGGCTAGATTTACATATGCCACTGTACAGAAATCCATTCTGTGAGAGTGGTTCTGGCTGATTTCAGAGGCCTGTACATCTGCATCTTTCATTCCACTAAGCTGCCTTAGCCCTTTGCCCCTCCCTTCCCCACATTTTCAGATTTATCTTTATATGTGGTAGATTTACTTGTATATGCAAGTATGCATTGCTTTCAAATCAATGTGCCACTGCATTGCAATGGTCACCATAACAGGAAGGTTATTGGTGTGTAAATGGCAAAACAGGATGTAAACCAACATGACTAAACAGCATTTGCAGGTACTGTATTAGGAGATTGCTCTAGTTAGTGTAAGGGGAAATCACCAATATACGGATATGTTGTGTACTCTATATTCTTTAAAGTTGATAGTACCGACCGACCTGCTGCAACACAATGGAGGCCGGATTGATAACAACCTCTGTGTCTACACAGATTTCCTTCACTACAAAGCCTGACAGAATACTGTATATTGTTCTCAGTTTGATTTTGAGTTTGTTATTTTTTTATGGATCATTACAGTGGAGTCTGTTTTCACAAGATCTTAATGGACAGGACATACTCTCTAGATTGACAACTATTGCTGTAATGACGTCTTGTAAGGGCCCTTGCTCTTGACTGTTGTTTTCTCTTGTGCACCCGTTTTGTATGTGTCTTAATTTCATTTTTATAAGAGGCTGTCTATTTCAGAGGCTAAGAAGAATCCTGTGAGACAAAATAAAATTTGATAGACCATATGAAAGGTAATCGGATTTGAGCGGAATGGCTTTCAATTTGGTTCATCTCTCTCTCTCTCTCTCTCTTTGGCATCCTAGCCCTGAGCACCTATTTCAATGTATGCATTTATAATAAACTACAACTAAACGTGTGTGCATTTGTGTGTCTAATATTTGACAGGGTATGTCCTACGGTTTCTATGGGGAGGCGGTGGTTATCCAGATTTGTACGAGAGATAATTCCGGGCTCCAATATGAGACCCCAAAGAATGAACATTGACTACATCTGTATGGTGCATTGAAAAGGACGGGCAGACTGACAGGATATGGGGATGGTAGCAATGGGATCAGCCTTTTACTTCCACGCAGACAGTCACACAATGCTTGCTACATGGGTGGCAGCCCCAGACACACTCATATTTTCATAGCTGGGACCACATCCTTTTACTTCCATAGATGCCTCAGAGTGCTCACAGATGCATATTGTTCATTTAAATAGACCTTTTGTGCTAGAATCCGTGCTACATCACATAGACCAAAGTAATTGTATGAGCCCTTCATAATGCTCTCTTTGATTGACTGCTTGGGCTCTGACAATTTGTGCTGCTTAAGCAACTTACTGACAATTTTATTTAGCTACATTTGCTGTTGCGTGGCAATGCAGCCGAAAATGTCGTGTAGGAGCTTGAACGTGCTCATTGATTTCCCTGAAGAATTCTGCTGCATCAGGCTCTATGTATTTGCTGTTTTTCAGAGTGTGGGTGTTAATATACTCTGTTGTTTTTCACCAACTCTAAGGCCCTCTACTCTCTAAGGGATTTGAGCACAGGCAGGGAAGACCAAGATATGAGCTCATAAGAGATTAAAGTTTAGTTTATTTGATTGTTTCTCTTGTGCGCCGGGGACTTCACAATGGGCCTAACCAGACGAGTTCAGCCCGAATTAGCCCTAGCGGGAGGGAGAGAAGCAGTGCGGAGAGGGGCCGCAGTTAATCCCAGGATATTGAGCAGGATTCCTGGTAGAAGCTGCGCTCCTTTGCTTTCCCAAGTGTGACGACGGGGAGTGCTGGGGGTGTTGGAGGTGAGTAAGGGAGGAGGCGGGTGGATTCAGGGTCTTTCTCTCCTCGGTCCTCGCCTTTGTGGGACGAGTTTTCACAGTTTAGGGGCACAGTGTCTAGGATTCCCTGTCCACTGAAGTGATTTATTTTTTTCTTTTAGAGAAGGGAGGCAGGGAGAGGAGGGGAGGACAGCCAGGCCTTGCTGGCCTCTGAGGATTAGGCCCACTGGGATAATCAGGATCAGTTCACAGAGCCCTGGAAGGGGGTCTTAGTATATGTCCAACAGCGAAGGAGAAGGGACGCCACTGTCATGTGTGACCGCTGATTCACACAACACCGCCCCTCGCACCCCACTGACATCTGCTTCCTCTAACTCTTGTTCACACTAAAACAAGTTCCTTGGCTATTACACCCATTCAGGCTCTGGATGCAACCTTTCCACAAATTATTATTACTGTCTTCTCTAGGGTCAGTAAATGTGCACCAAGGTAGCTAGAAATAAGTTGGATGTTCAAATAGATTGCCTTCTCTCAGCTGAGAATAGCAATGCTTAATCTTAATGCAAGATGCAGGAATCCGGTGTATTGTTCTGCTTAAGCGTATCTTTGCAGATTCCATGCTCAGGTGAATGGAGTTTTGGATGTTTAGGAGTGGACATCCTGCAATTGAACTGCATTAAAATCTTCCGCCCCTGCCGGAATTTACACTTTTATATTGTATTTAGGCTTTGTTTGTGTATAGTTGCATCATTATTTCACTAAAAGCAAAGAAGGAAATCCAAATTAAGGATGCCATCTTGTTGCCTACCACATCTGCTTCTTCCATTTATCAATGCATTTTTATGTCAAGCGGCAAGCTAAAGTCACAAACAAAAGCTTGGGAAATGGGCCGACCAGAAGGAGCGCTCCCAGGACATGGTGACAATGATGGGAAAACGAGTACAAGTGGAAACCCAGGTGGTGCAAGCATTATCCATTACAACTCAGTTCCTCTATACCCCCCAAGTTTTTCAAATTGGAGAGTTGCCACCCAATTTTGTACGGCATCACTATCTGCTGTCATTGCCTGAAAGATTTTTTACATAAAAATATGAGACAAACTTATTTTTTCTCTCGCAAGAGTTGTCTGTGTACATTTAGGCCCCATTTTCTCCATGCTGCTCTCAGTTTTGACTGTCCTCTTCATTTCTGGGTCCATGTCTACAGTATGGCCTTCTCCGCAGATGTTACTTGCCTTGTGCTGTTACCAAGCTACGCAAGCACAACTGCAAATATGTGGCTAAGCTGGTGAGCAACTCTAGCACGCGCACACACACAGAGCAGTTCGCTGCACAATGGCCAACAAATAAGTGCATTCATATTTGCCCAGTCCCCCCTCAGGGACAGTTGTGGGGTGGAATGGGAATCAGGGTAGAAAGGGAGGGAGAGTGAGAAAGAGAGAGAGGGGCATCGAACGAAGGAACACTGGATTGATTCTGTTGTTGTGAAGACAGAGTTTTCAGTGTCCATTCTCTCTGTGCTTTCTGTGTTCTCTGCTTCCTAAAATGTGCCTGCCTGCCCAAGAGAAGCTTCCTCAACTACACAACAATTGACAGCAGAATTTCAGAATTCATGAAGCAGTTTGTATGATAAGATAAGGTAAGATAAGATAAGGCGTAAAGAATAGGAATAAATTCAGGCGTCAAAAACAACCCCCAAATGTCAAAAAGCGGCCAAAAAGAGAGATACAAATTAAAAAGAGATGAAAAATAACACATATGTACACATCTATCTACACAAGTTAACATGGAATAGCGCTATGCTAATTAGTGACCTCAATATGGGCAAGTTGCAGTTAGTCTACAGTAAATACAAGTTACAGTATTGCAGCAGTACTAATAAAAAC
The DNA here is from genome assembly GCA_900302355.1 of Cyttopsis rosea. Taxonomy (NCBI): domain Eukaryota; kingdom Metazoa; phylum Chordata; class Actinopteri; order Zeiformes; family Parazenidae; genus Cyttopsis; species Cyttopsis rosea. The sequence goes on along the minus strand of OMKR01038911.1, from coordinate 15,839 downwards.
GTGGCATACAGTGGTTACTGTAGTCCAAAAATGCGGCATACAGTAATGATAGCAGTGAAAAAGTGGCATACAGTAATAGAGTAATACAAGTTGTTTTCAATTTCATGACAAAGTGGTTGACACCATGATTACCACTCATTTAGATTCTAGACTATTTATACTAATTGAATGTAGACTATGAATACCATAGGATTTTGTAGATGTGGGATGTGTAAGATAAGACAGGGTTCCTACGGTCATGAATAACCTGGAAAATACATTGCTAGTTCCAGACCTGGAAAAGTACTGGGAAAGGTTTTTGGAAAAGTCATGGAAATTAGTTTTATAAATATGTTCAATGTCGTTCATTTACACAGGGCTGGGGTGAAGTGTGCGGAAGGCTTGTGTTTATGCTGTGAAGCCTCGGTGAAGCCTCGAGTCACCCGGTCGCGCAGGGGAGCATCGCGTGCATATTATTGCGACAATAAGCAGCTTATTTTTGTGAATCATATTAAAATTATATATTTCGAACTCTAACTAATTATAAAAGCTACTATTCAAAGTCAATTTCATGGCACTTTTGACAGTATACACCCAGACTTCACAAAATGTTTGGCTATGGAAATTTGAATTAAAATCATGGAAAAGTCATGGAAAGCCATTGGTCAAAATGTGTACGAACCCTGATAAGATAACACCTGAATAGAACAAAATGATGTTCAGTTTTTGAACTGGATCTCGCTGAAATATTCATCTGAATATTACATGAAAAACAAGCTAAATAGGTAGTGTAAGAATATGAATAAAAACACACATAAAAAAAGGAAAATATATTTATATCAAAGAACAGCTGAAGAGCAAACAATCCACACGCTTACGAGTTCCTGTTTGTTGAAGAAAATAAACTTAGATCCTGAAGACACAGTGTTATTGTTGACTAAAAAGTAATTTTAAAGTTTATTAAATGATCATGGAGAGAAGTGCAAGGAACAGTAGCTTGCATTTCGCCACATAGAAGAGGTTCTTTGTGTAGCTTATACTGTATAGAATTCCAGTTAGTGCTAAGGTGTCCTTGAAATAGAAACGGAATAGATTAAACTGTCAGACGAAACTGAGTAGAGGAAACAGTCTCTACTTAACTGACTAGACTTATCAGTATTTTTCCATCTCAGAGGCCTGAGATTAATTAAATTGTCCTTTAAAGTGGAAATCCATAATATTGTCTGTGTTGGGTGAATTACACTACAAGTCTCAGAATTCCATTCAAAACTGAAAGTGTAATTTTTTCCAACATCTGGATGAAGGCTTGTGTTTGTTGGTGAATTTATTTTCTCGAAAGTATGCCTGATCGATCCTGAGCTTCTAATCGATTGGGGTTTTCTTTTCTTGGTCATTTGAGGTGGGGGGG
>OMKR01038905.1:0-10345 GCA_900302355.1 Cyttopsis rosea | reverse complement strand
CCTCTTTGAAATTCAAATGACATTTCAAGTTTTTCTATTTCAAAAACTAGATTTCAAATATATATATATATATATTTTTTTTTTTCAATGTTTACAAATTCAGATCCAAAAATTAAAGTTGCCGATATTCAAAAAACTATATTCAGGTTGCTCAAATTCGATTGGTCAAATTCAGAGCACAAAATTCAATTCAACAGCATCCGGTTTGCCAGGTATAAGCAATCGTTCCATTGAAGTTGGAACTCTGAAAAATCCCACCTCGTACTTGGGAAAGTGTAAAGGCACGGCAATTTAAATTGGAATTTCAGAGCTGATCGCTTGCGTCCGAGTTTACCAAGATAACAGATCTGACGTCACGGCAACATGGTGGTGCACACCGTTAACGGTGAAAAGCGTTCTCTTTGTATACAGTATATTTTAATTTTAAAACGGATCTACTGTTGTTTTGAACTACTCTGTAGTTTTCATGTGACATTAACATGGGGACTACTGACTCGAATTACAGTTTTCCCAGTTCCCACGCAAAGCAGCATCACTTCCTGCTGCCTCTCGACCCGATGTGAATTCGGAGTTTCCAAGAAATCCACATGAACCAGAGAGTGCAGGCAGCAGCCTTTTCCAATGATGGCACCAGAACTGGTGGAACAGACAATGAGTGAGATCAGCTGTTTCCACCAAAATATGCAAAATAGAAAACAAACACGGATGCCCACAATCTAAAGAATTTCCCGTCCATGTCCATATAGTCAATGACGTCATGGTAACCCCAAGCCAGAGCTCGCAGCTTGTGCGTTCTTATACATTTTTTTAAATTGCGCTCAATAAAATATGATATATTTTACAGTATGTCCACTTGAGAGGGCAGAAAATAGTACCGGCAGCTTGTGAGAAGTGCTGGTTTGCAAGAAAATAAAGAGTAAAATGTATGTATGTACAATGTAAAGTGCCGGTACTGCTTACCACTGAGTACCAGCCCACACACGCTGCTTCCGGCTGGGTGTCGGTCACTCGGCTGAGAGGAGGCATCGGCGGACGTAATGTTGGCTGAGTCCGGGCCCTACTCGGCGACACTCGGCAGTATCGCTTGCGGCTGGAGTGCGGGGAAGTTAGCTCGGCCCGATTCCGCCATGACTGTTGTTGCCGACTGTATTATTTGTAAATCGAGCCGATTGTAATTTCTGGCAGATGGCATCTGGATGTGTTATGTGTTAAAAAGTCCTTTAGTCTATAGTCCTAAAATCTATACACTATCTATTAGGTACAACATAACATCACATGATGCCGATTCAGACTTTCCCAGCCTTGTCTAGACAAATTGAGCAGAGTAAGGGCTGGGTTACCCTACTCACCTGGCAGTGACTAATAGACCTGTCGGTCAGACGGAGGACACGCCTTGAGGTGACGGCAATCTTGCTCTCAACTACACACAAAGTTTTCCAAACCTTGACAAATGACCCTTCTCATTTCGATATAAGGAGACTGATCGAACTCTGCAAACGTAAGTACAACTGATTACTTTGTTGCTCTATGGTTGTTGACTGTGTTCTCTCATTTTCTGCTGTTGTTTTTGTGTTAGCCAGCATGTCGTACTGCCGTGTATCAGAATACAGACAGAACTAGAGGACACAATACTTTCTTTCCACTTTTGTTTCCCCACTGATCCAGTTAAATTGAGCTATTTTGTTTTCTAGTATGACAACATAAAAACACTGCTGGTGCTTTAGGCTTTATGTAATTGTTTCTTCCGCCTTTAGCTCACGAAATCTTCTAAATGGCACGAAACAGGCGTCCCGTCCTTGTTAATGACCAATCCTACCGTGGCTACTGTTGCTATCTGCCATATTGTCAGACATACAATCGATAATTACAATTATTTCTAGTGTATTTGAACATTTGACTTCTGATAGTAATAATGAAGTGCCATCTCATCCTAAACTGAAAAATTAAACGGTCCAATACCACAACATGTCACTGAATTTAAGAAAATGTATCTACCCAAATTCTGCATCAAGGTTTCTAATTGTGACAATTGCATTAAATGTAACGACAGCATAGGTTTGGTTAGAAATATAATTTTGATTATGGGGGATCCATACTGTATGTTGTCTATAATCAGTTCACTTGTGTCAGAGTATTTTGATTACCCAATGAAATCGTCTCACTTGGGAATGTTTCTTCTGTCAGATATTTCTCAAAATCTGCTGTGTCAAGATAGATGAAAAACTATTGAAGTATGTGCTTCTGCCATTTAAACATATACAGCCTGAGGTTGCTCCTGCATCTTGAGTCCATAATGGCATATGCTACTGGCCCCCCTATGGTTCCATGGAATGCTGCACAAAGGCAGTTAAGAGAGGAGAGATTCCTCAATCCATTTGGACCTCATGACGTTCATGTCAAGTACAATGCAGTGGCCTTCTCATTTGTCAATTGTGTCATATCTATCTTTTTTTTTCTGGCATCAATCTTGAAAGAACTGTCAGTATCTTTAAATACACAAATGTTACCTTACAGACACTTATGGACACACAGTGAGGCTCGACGTAAGCAGCCAATGGCTGTCGTCCAATCAGATCTGCAGACTCTCTGGAGGAGGCAGATGACCGCCCAGCTTACATAGAGAAGAAAGGAAGGTATAACTACCATTATTAAATATGATTTATTTTGAGAACAGGAAGGATCTCAGAGGATTTCCTAAATGTTTTCCAACTGTTAGACAAAATTACAATACCTTCATGAGTTTAATTAGCCTGTATTTTCCACATCAGGGGCATAAGTAGGCAGATGGCCAGCGAAAGTGAGGCTGATGAAATGTCAAAGGATCAGTACAAATGCAAATTCACTAAAGCGGGTCGTCCAGTAACCAGAGGGTTCCTGGTTCGATCCCTGGCTCCTCCTGGCGGCATGTCTAAGTGTCCTTGAGCAAGACACTGAACCCCTAACTGCTCTCGTTGAGCAGGTGTGGCCTTGCACCGTTTCCGCCGTCATCGATGTATGAATGGGTGAATGTGAGGCATGTACTGAAAAGCACTTTGGAGAGTAGTCGCAAAATAGAAAAATCACTATATAAAATGCCATTTTAAAGTCCATTTACTACCTCCTGCACCAGTAATCACAACCCCGGGTGTAGGAGAACAACACAGAGAGTTACCAGGTCACACTCTTTGAGTGTCCAGAAGGGTCTGAGCCTTTCACTTCGTCCAGTCAGCAGTGATTTAAGTGTTCCACTAGTCTTGAACACAACTTTGAATTTTTTTGTTTATTCCCTCCATTTTGCAGCAAAAGGAAAGGATATAATTAATTAGTTTTATATTTGCAGCAATTCTTCACGAGATAACGAAAAACATGCAAGGATGCAATGCAGGACATGTACACTAAAAAAGCAGAAACAGCAGTCAGCAGGTTCAGCCTTATCGAATGTTAGATCTTTCACAGAGCTGCTTCAACATGTTATACTTACTGCATTTTGAGCCTTATTCCCTTGCTATTATGAGACAAATTATAAAACCAATATCTAAAACAAATGTGTAAACAAGTCTAAACTCATAAGGGATACCAATAATTTAAAATCATTTTTTGCTGTCTCTTCTTTCAAAGGTGCTGTGCGGCCGGCACCAACATGCGCAAGCTCCTGATGAGAAGATGGAGAGGTATGTGAAAAGGCAGATGCAGCTCAGACAGAGATGGAGAAAGCAAAAAAGCAGACGGACTGAGCCATCACAGGACAGAGGAAGCCAGCGTAAATAGAGAGTGTAAATAGAGATCAGAGTGAGAACTACGCCTCTATGTCTAATTTTACGTGCATATCCCAGCATACATTTGGATTAGTACTTAGATATTAAGCCAAATTCCACATGAACAGTGCTGCAATATAAATGTTATACTTCATAATTTGATTATATACCTTTGTCAGGTGAATGAAAAGCTCTGCATTCACACCTGAAAAGGCAGAGGAAGTGACGACATACATTTATTTTAACTAATAGGATATTTCTTTCAGGTAGAGGAAAAAAATATGGAATCACTCAATGTTGAGCAGAAAATTATGGAATCAAAAAAATAAAAAAAATAAATCACAATTAGTACTTTGTTGCTCCTCCTCGGGCCTTTATGACGGTCTGAATTCTTCGAGGCATGGACTGCACTAATGAAAAACAATATTCTCCATCAAACTGGTTACAACTTTCTCGAATAGTGCTTGAGCGTTGCAGGATGGAGCCTTGTCATGGACCTTTTTTTTTTAATTTCCACCATAAATTTTAAATCAGATAAAGATCCAGATTGTTTGCTGGCCATGTCATTGAGTTGATATGACTTTCCTGAAAAAGCTTTAACACTCTCTGCTCTGTGGCAAGAAAAATGAAAAATGACTTACTGCTTGGACAGAGACAGACGGAATTTGTGGCTGAGATGACTAACTTCAATGCGCATCATAGCATCGTGCCGGAAAAGGGGCAGTTTAGAGTGTCAAATTTGCAGGGGCAAATTAGAGTGTCCATCGCTGCCGATCGGAGCTGAAGCCGATAAATACCCGTGACTACTGCAGAGTCATTCGTCCCGGGAATGAATGCCATTCCCACTAAAGACAAAAGCCAGATGTTAGTGGGTTTTTGTCCAGTGGGAAAGGGGCTTTAGAATTGCCTTAACCCAAGAAACAATATAAATAATCAACTATGTAAAATTCCTAAATGACCTTCATAAAACCAAACTGTTTTATTATTGTAGTATTATTACAATGCTTAACTGAGGGTCACTACAAAAGTGTATTTTTAGATTAACATAAGTCACAGGCTGTGCCATGCCATTGATCATAGAAATCATACATAATGCAGGCAAGCGGTTGAATAAATTATATATTAACAGATTGAGCTCCAAAATAACATACCAGGTAACGATGCATACCTGAAATCTAACCCTAACCTTCATGCGTGAGGCATCAAGTGCATACTCTTATAGAATGGAGCTTTTTGGCATACACAGGTATATCAGGCTAATACAAAGACACTCTCATGTTAACATTACCATACCTTTTCTGTATTTTCTCGAACAAAAGTGGCGGTACGTGCCATTTCGTGACTTTATACTGTAAAGGAAGTGACATACTTAATTCACCAGGATCCTACTACTAACCACATTAGCTCACAGAACTGGGGAGGAGTCCTGTGTATGTATAACTTCCTATCTCAGACAGTTAATCTCCCCTGTCCCTACATCCGTTTGGGCCGTGCTAACCTGACATTGCCAGACCAATTCACAAATGCGTATTGGTCTGGAGTCTTTCCGTTCATTTTCGATTTCCAGGGTGCGTGATCAACGGGCGCAGACCAAAATGTCTCTGGACGCAATTGGATAGACCTACAACCAATCAGAGCAATGAAACTTGTGACATTGGCTGCATGATTGGCCCGATGATAAAATCGGGTAGAAATCTGCTTGAATGGGAGGGTGGCCAGACCAATCTACCAGAGCAACTGAATCATGAGCTCACAGATTGGTCTGGTTCCCAGGCTAGGGCCGTGCATCATTCAATGCGACCTTCTGTAACAGATTGAAGCTATGTGAAAATGTCTCGTAATCCCATGTGAGATGGGCCTCATCTGTGGAATGAAATGTAAATAAATCATTCATAAATATCTGAATATGATATAACAATACATGCACAATAAGTGATCAGCTATAGCTTCTATATACTTGCAAGATATTGTTACGACCGGCTCAAAAGCCGCAACATACAGTAAGGAGGGACACAACATCAGGTTAGATGCAAACAATACAGTTATTTACAAAAAGAGACAAGAGATAAAGTAGCAAATGAAAGCTGGGTCTTGTGTCAGGGAGTTGAGAGAGAGCCCATGGACAGAGGAATGAGCCACCTATATAGTCTCAGCCCACATTTTCACACAGGTGAGTTCCATCAGTGAGTTGACCTGCACCTAGAACACAAAGACATTGAAAAGACATACACAAGCAAACTAATAACAGAATACAGTACGACACCCAACACCCCCTGCCTTAACATAACCACCATACTAGGGTATCATCCTAAGGTACACGTGAGAGGGCATCGGCCAGATTTCGGATTTCTATGTTGAAGTTCTGGGCCATAAGGGCCCAACACATGAGTTGTTGATTACTGTTATACATCTGAGTTAGGAGCACAAGAGGGTCACGATCTGTAAAAACTCACCGGCTGTGGAGTCGAGCCAACGTAAGCCTCAAAATGCTGGAGGGCCCAGAGCATTGCCAGGGCTTATTTTTCGATTGTGCTATACTTACGCTGGAATGCAGAGAACTTCTTAGAGAATGAACATACCAGGTGATCAATGCCAAAGGAATCTTCCTGTAGCAATACAGCACCAGTACCACTCGCGTCCAACTTGAATGGTACTGAAACGTCTGGAGCCAACACCACTGGGGAGCTACAGAGAAGAGTAAATGAGAGAAAACAACGCAGTGGGAACAGGAACTTAGCGATGGCGGTTACCATAGCATCTACTGGATGCACTTGGCCCTGACTGACCTGCTTGCCTAGCTAGATGATGGTAGCCTTAGCAAACTCACATTTTGCGAGGTTCAAGGTGAGAGAGGCCTCTTGCGAACGCTGAAACACAGTCGACAAGGTTTCCACATGAGATTGCCATTCAGCGGTGTAAACTACCACATCATCGAGATATGCCTCACAGTTTGCTACTCAAGACAACACCCACCGCATTAGGCATTGAAAAGTGGCCAGGGCATTTCACATAGCAAATGCCATGACCGTATGCCAGTGGCCCTTGAGCAAGTCTAACTTTGTGACATATTGAGCAGCTCCAATCCTATCTAAGCAAGAGGAAAAGGAAATAAATCTGGCTTGGTAACACTGTTTACTTTCCTGCGATCAATACAAAAGCCCCAAAGGTCCCATCGGACTTTGGCACTAACAAACACGGGGAGTTCCAGGAGCTGGAATTAGGAACAGCAAGGCCATGCGTTAGTAAATTATCAACCTCTTTCTGCATTTGAGCTCTCTTTCACACAGTAAGCATGCTGCTTAATATGAGGACAATCACCAACATCAATGTCATGTTGCAAGACAGTTTTGGGTAGGTACAGTACATCTGAGAATAGTGCACAATGATTTTTAATCAACCCGACAATATCACTCTTGCATCACTACCTAATCTTCCCAGGGAGGCAGGAAGGCAACCGCTCAGCTGAAGTGGACATATCTGTCTCACTACAACATAAGGCTTCAGCATGTTCACATGGCACACACGAGTCTTTCATATCTGCAAGACTTTCACTCAGTTTTCTCTCAATCATGTAAGGACCAGTGGTTCAGTACTGCAAACCTGGCTTGCAGTACTGAACCAGAGTTGGGAAGCAAAGCCAGCACAGAGTCTCTGGATTGAACCGTTCGTTCGAAAGCATTCTTATCAAAGTGAGCTTTCATTTTAGATTGTGAGATCGTCATTGCCTCTTTCGCTACCTCACAGGCATGAGGCAGCTCTCTGAAAGAACTGACATAGTCCAGCACGTTTCGGCTAGGAGAAGAATCTCCGATCAATCGCTGATTCAATCATTTCAATGGGCCTCGAACTGTGTGACTAAACATCAATTCACCAACAGTTTCTCTGATAGCAAAAAGCAGGAGGGGTATGCCCTCATCCCATTCTTTACCAGTTTCAAGACAATAGGTATGCAATATAGTCTTAAGGGTTTGGTGGAAGCACTCTAGCGCCCCCTGGCTCTCTGGATGATAGGCACGAGATGTCTGATGTTTCACAGCCAACACTTTGGACATTAAATTAGTACCTTGGTCTGTTTGAATGACCTTTGGCAAACCAAAAGTGGTACAGAATTTCACCAACTCCTTCACTACCACTTTAGCTTTGAGAGAACATAGTGGAATTGCCTCAGGGTATCGAGTTGCAGCACACATTAAAGTCAGGAGATATTGGTGACCAGCTTTTGACTTGAGCAACGGACAAACACAGTCGATAATGAGTCTATCAAATGGCTCCCCCATCACAGGTATGGGATGGAGGGGAGCTTGAGGAATCACTTGGTTTGGTTTCCCAACCAATTGGCATGCATGGCGAAAGCTACAATTTTTTGAAAGATCACTTTTCAAACGAGGCCATAAAAAATGCTTGAATATGCGATATTAGGTTTTAGTTATCCCCAGATGACCAGACAGAACATTGTCATGTGCTAAGCTCAGTATCTGCGCACGGTAACCAAAAGGGACAACAATCTGGTCGGTAGTGTTCCACCCACTGTCATCATCGGCTGAAGGAGCCCACTTACGCATGAGGATACCATCCTCCCAGTAGTAAGCAACATGAGAGGTACCAATCTCAGCTTTAGGCAACATTTCTACAATACACTTAGCCAAGGAGGGGTCGGCTCTCTGAGCTGTTATTTAGTATCGGACTAAACAGGAGAAGTGACAGGACTGGACAATATAACCTCAATGGACTCAGTTACAGGAGAATTAGAGGACTGCTTATCTACAGTTAACTCAGAAGTTGCAGAAGGATCAGCAGGCAGACAGACAGTTTCATCAGGTGGAGCCATAGACCTTTCTGAAAGGTTCACCACATCCTCAAACTTACGTGACTGCAAGCACGCAGGAGGCTGGAACAAGCAGCAAACACTGTAGGCAACTGGGATGATTGATCACCCTGGTTATCATCAAATACAGAGCGAGTTGGATTATCCACAACGATGGGCACAGGAAACAATTCCCCATCAGCCAGATCATTACCCAGAATCATGTCTGTCTTCTATAGGAAGCTGAGGGCAAATAGCCACTGCCACAGAGCCTGTAACCAAGCCAGACTGCAAATACACAACATGCAATGGGGCTTTAAGCCAGGTCATTCCACATCCTCGTACTAAAGCACTGCAGCCAGTAGAGGTTCTCAGAGAGGGGCAAAACTCCCTCCAACACCAAAGACTGTGTTTGTATCCCTTAGAATACAAATTGGGACAGGCTTCTCCAACTCAGAAATGGCTACTGAACAATCCATACGGAAGGGTGTAAAGGGGTCATACTTATGGCTGTCCTTAATGGACCAACGGGGACCATTTTCTACAGTAGGCAACTGGTATGGTACTGAAGCTATCAGGCTTAGCAGCTTTCTGCTTTTTACCGAGAGCGTGACAGTCAGCCATGACCAGGCTTTTTACAATAAAAATGAATTCACTCAGAGTTTCCATTGCTAGCACCAGGACCCTTACTGCCAATTTTAAAGGGCACATTATGAAAAACTCACTTTTTCAGTGCTTGTGCACATTCATTTGGGTCTGATGGTCCTACTAACACACAAACTGTGAAAAAAGACAACCCAGTGAGTTCTTTAATTGCTCTGCCTCAGTTGGAAAAAAAAACAACCATGTTGTTCAAGTTTGCCATCACACCCTACGTGTGACATTAGAATTAGAACCGCCCCACCATCTGAGTAACTCAACCTACGTCTGTGGAGCGGCTGCAGCCCACCAGTGCGGTACAGTCCGCCCTGCCCTCGACACCACAATCTAATATGAGTGAAGATTCAGCAACTGCATTGCCTAGTCCTCGCATCAAATTTGTTCAGAAACCGATATTGGTGGACTAATAAGGTGGAACTAATGAATGTTTATCTTCTTCATACAAAAGTTGGAGAAACAGTTTTGGGGTGGGCGTGGCACACGCACACTGAATCAGCCAAGAAGAATGGAGGCCTGGAAGAATAGAGACAGGTTAGAATGGCTAGAATGAATATCTGAGTGGTATTTTCAGCAAAACACTTCAGACATGTGGGGACATCAGAGACTTACCGTATTTTCCGGACTATAAGGCGCACTTAAAAGCCTTTAATTTTCTCAAAAAACGACAGTGCGCCTTATAATCCGGAGCGCTTTATATATGGATTAATTCTGGGTGTGCTTACTGACCTCGAAGCGATTTTGTGTGGTACACGGCGCTCACGGCGCTCTGTCAAAATGTTTTAGTACGACTTTGGTAAACTACAAATCCGCACCGCTTGCAGCATTACGGCTACCGTAGTCAGGAGCGTCGCGGAGTAATACATACTGTGCTTCACCATAATATTACAGTGTGTGTATAAGGACCCAAAATGGCACCTGTCGAGAGACAAGCTTACGACGCGGACTTCAAACTCAAGGTTATCAGTCACGCGGTAGAACATGGGAATAGAGCAGCTGCGAGAGAATTCAACATTAATGAATCAATGGTACGGAAGCGGAGGAAGCAAGAAGATGACCCGCGCCAAGTGAAGAAGACCACACAGAGTTTCCGAGGGAACAAAGCGAGAGGGGAGACGGCGCCGGGCGACTTACGCTACTATCTGCCAAT
>OMKR01038896.1:5084-16913 GCA_900302355.1 Cyttopsis rosea | reverse complement strand
GTATATATTTATAGGTATATATATATATATATATTTATATATATAGGTATATATAATTCATTCTTGTGTTGCTGGTGTAATGTGTTTTTTACGGCGGTGTCGGGCTCAGGGCGTGTTGACATGGCCTCTAATCAGGTTAAGTTATTAAGAGTACGCATGCAGAGGGAAATAGGTCAGGAACAGCTAAAGCTGAGAGAGAGATAGAGAGAATGGGAGGGGGGTGCAATAAAGAGAGATGGTGATAGGAGCAGAACAGGGGGATGGAGGAGGGAGCGAGGGGGAGGAAGGAAGGTATTGAGGGATGAAGAGCGCCACTTTGCTGCACTGTGTCATCAGCAGCACATGGTTAAACATCGAAGCAGATCACCTCTGGGGCCGTGAGCGGAGCAACCGCGGGACTACGGCTTTATTTCCTCCTGGTCAGATGGAACGTCGGATGGCATTGTTTTTCATTTTCAACCTTTCCTTGGACACCTCTTTTGACTTCTTCTTATAAGAATAATTCTCAAGTTTTCCCTGTTGCCGGTTGATTTAATCACTTGTGGGACGGCGACACAGGACGAGGCTCAGCGCACTTATTCCTTTGACGCACCTTTCACCGGATCCTGGCGTGTATCCGGGAAACACATTCGGCCAGAAGACGGAGCACGTGCTGCCGCTTTTGTGTGTGTGAGCGATCTCCCTCGCTCGTTTCTCTCTCTCTCTCCGTCCCTCTCTGGCGGTCAGTGCGGCGTGAACGCTGGAGCCCCGAGACCCGGACGTCCGTTTGCACACATCCCTCTGCATCCTCTCCTCCTCCTCCGTTCATTCCCCTTCTCGTAATTGCTGCGTCCCTCCTCTGGGCTGTTGTGTGCTCGCTGCTGGTGGCGACCGGCCATGGGGTAGAGCAGAGAAATGTCATCAGAGTCAAACTACAGTCAACCATGATTGCCTCACACAGAATCCTAATGGCCAATTGCAAACTGTACTGTAACTCAAAGTGATGCACTTTAAGTTTGAGTAATTCACTGTGTAATACCAAGCTTAGGTTGCCTGTTATGCAGATGTGATGGTTATGCAGAGAGGTGCAACTTTAACGTGACTTTCTTCATCTTCTGACTGATCTATTGAAGTGTTTGGACTGCACCCCACTGTTGAAGGCCGTTCACAAACTCTCTGAATCTGCCCTGAGAATCTTCAGTATTTGGGCTTCCATCCCTAGAACGCCGTGCCTCTGAATGACCAACCTTCTGAATCCTGACTTTTTCTGCCGTCTCACTGACCGATTAGCCTCTCCAAAGCTAAACTTTTTGGGTCAACGCCCCTTTTTCCCCGCCCCCCAGCACCGCTTTCTGTCTCCCTCTGTGAGCAGGGCTACATGTGTTGGGTGGTGAACGGAAGCTTGCAGTCCATCAGGGACCCACCAGGAAATCCAGCTCCCCAGGAAGCCCACATTCACAAACCTAATCTGGGATTTGCTCCGCTTTCCACCAGATTGCTTAGACAGCCAGTCATCCCTCTATCCCTCCATCTATCCTTTCATCCCCTCGCTCACACTGCAAGTCTCCACCGCACCTGCTACCACTCCCTGTCTGAGATCAACGTGGTCCACCGAACGAGCAGCACTCTCAAACCCCGGAGACCTGGCTGAGAGTATTTACCACGGAGACGATTTCAGAGGACAAGAGCCGCACTGTGCTGCCCGCTGCGCCCCAGGACGGTGCTGCCGAAAACTCAAAGCAGGAGCGGGACGCTGAGAAAGGGGGCAGCCATGGCGAAGCTGTAGCCCAGGGAGGGGTGCTTTGGGCGGGGCGGGAGCGCCAGGTGAGCAGGACCCTTCGCGGCTCCATGGCTCCTCTCTGGAAGACCATGTTGTCCAAGAGCAGCCCCCTGTACAGAGACTCCCTGTACTCCTTCTCCCTGTGGGAGTGGAAAGCCCAGGAGAGAGAGCTGCTCCTGCTGAAAAAACACACAGACAGGGAGAGGAGAGCACTGCTCACACAACTGGACAAGTAAGTTCTGAATGATGACCTTAACAGCGGTTAAGTGACATTATGCCATACAATAGTGATGATAGTTATAGCAACACAGGACGTGGTGAGTTTTAATTTGAAAGAGCCAAGTACAAAGGGAAATTGATGGAGGGTATTTAATGCCGATATTTAAACACTGATTGCAGAGATGTGAGAGTGACTCAACGGCACTCTGGGTGAACCTCTGAATTTTACTGTCTGCTGGGGACGGATGGGACAGTTGGTCGCAGGAACTAATGTGTTGGTGTACATTTAAACATGTGTATGTCAGTGTGGGCATGTGCTGCCTGCCTCGTATTCTGTGTGTGTGTGTGTGTGTGTGTGTGTGTGTGTGTGTGTGTGTGTGTGTGTGTGTGTGTTATTTGGCTCGGGTTTAGCTTTGTGACCTTCACCCGAGCACATCACTGTTAATTAAATCAGCTGTTGGGGACAGCCTGCGTATGCAAAGTCTGTCATTAATTTATGTGTATGTGGTTGCTGCCTGTCCCCTTTTTCTGACTCTGTGTGTTCCTCTCTCTCTCTCTCTCTCCCTCTAATTCCCTCTCTCTCTGACTCCGTACGGTACAGTAGATAAGTAGCCTGGGTGACTAAGGACTTATTTGCCGAGTCCATGTACCAGTATTCTATTAGTCACAGCAGCAAGGCAGTGGGGCTTATTTAGCAGCATGCTCCAACTGCTCCCTAGTGCCCCTGGGCAACATTTTGGAGCTACTTATTCACAGATAAGACACAAGTATTATGGGAATCCTTGTTTGGTGGTTGGGAATGATGTGCCACAAACACATGGTGGCTTAGCATCCAGCCATACTAAATGACATGACTTTTCCGTTTTTAATTCCAGGCTGAGCAAGGAGCTCCAGCAGAAGGACAAGGTCATCGAGTCCCTCCGTGCCAAACTGGACCGGCACCAGTCCCACCATCACCACCACCCCAATCATCGCTCCGACACCCCCAGCAGCAGCCAGGCCCTCTCCGACACCACCGACCAATCAGATCGCATCTCCTATGTGTCTGACGAGCAGGGCTCCACCAATGAGGATGCGGAGCTCTGCTCTGAGATGGACGCTGCCAGCGAGTTCGGTCCGGACGAGAGGAGAGCCTCCACCAGGGCCAGCACAGGTGAATAATACACACACACACACACACACACACACACACACGCATGAGGGAGGATGATAGAGCTCCCATGTCCGTCCTGCAGTCATATATGTAATAAAAGTACAAGAGGAAAGTCATGAAGGAGTAATGAAAAGAGGAAAGAAGAGGAAAGAAGGAGTAATTCACACACGTTAAAGGTGCAGTGTATAGAATTAGTGGCATTTTCCGGAATGGACTTGGCAGAAATGGAATGGAATATGGAATATAATATTCTTATAACATAAGTATGTATTAATTAGTGTATAGTCCCATGAAAATAAAAATCGTTTTCGTTACCTTAGAATTAGCCGTTTATATCTCCATGGGGGCTGGAGCCCCTACCACGGAGGCCGCCATGTTGCACCGCCATATTTCTACAGTAGCCCAGAACGGACAAACCAAACACTGGCTCTAGAGAGGGACTTTCGCATTTTTTGTGATTTTCGCGGCCACCGTAGCCTCCTCCACGGACGCCGCCATGTTGCACCACCACGGACACGGAGGGGAATTCAGTTGGTTGCAACTTGCAACCTCACTACTTGTGGCCGTTAAATTCTACACACCGCACCTTTAACATTCTTTCCTTTTCAATTTTATATTCAACTAGGTCTTTACTTTATCCTAAATTCAAATTTATTAATTAAAGGCCATTGTCCAATGTGATTGTTTCTGCATATATGTAAGAAATGACAAAGCAATAAAACCTCCCATTTCATCTAAAACAAAAATATATTTAAGACACATACTCATGTTGCCCAAAGTCAAAGTGAACATTTTCATGAACCTCATGGAACCCACCAGTCCTGCGTCCATTGACTCCAATGGGAAATTGCCTTTGAAATAGAGGCAGAGAGTGATAAAATAGAAGTTTAGTGTTTATTTTACACTGTAGAAGAAGTGTAAATGAGAGCTTGTTTAAATGTGTTTTAAATTGGAATGAGCTTGTTTTGTCGTTCACACAGCTATTTTGCACATCTGATGGTTCTGTGCTTGCATGGCTCATGATGTCTCATATTTAAATTCAAGTGGCAATAGAAAGGAATTCCAAACTCTTAAATTGGGCTTGTCTTCCTCCTCCACCCTTTACCCACCACGCCACCTATCGTATCCCTCTTTGTCTCCAGGCTCTCACTCCCACAGCGGCGCATTGTCCCACCACCCGTCTGCCCCTCCATCCATCTCTTCATCCCACAGGGCCCAGTCCTCTGTTAGCTCTCCCAGCATGCAATGCTCTCCACGCACGGCAGCAGACACACAGAGCCAGACAGGTAGGAAGATGGAGGCTCAACACTGTCAATAGCTTGCTCAGTATCTTGGTGTAAAGCAGTGGTGTCCTATGTAGGTGGGGGGGGGTTAGGCCAACATCATCTAAAATGTCCAAATATCATCCCTCTCTCATTTGTGTTGTCTTTTATCTTGGTCTCTCAACTGCCAAACCCATTGTTCTCCTGACTTATTATGGAAGGAATATGATATTTCTACTGCATTTCTCTGTTTCTCTCATTGCCCCCCCACCCCCTTCTGACCTCTGTCTATCTTTCTGCTTCACCGTTATACTATTCTACCACTTCACTCCCTCTCCTCTCCAGCCCCAGCCTTCACCTCTGCCCCCTTCCACCCATGGGCACCTTTGCCCTTTGACCCCCACTCTGCTACCTTGCGTCCCCGTTTCCACGGCAACAGGGGTGTGGGCTTCTCCCTGGCCGACGTGCACCAAGAGCTGCAAATGTTACAGAGGCAGCTGGGGGAGAGCGAGAGTGCGTTGGCACGACGACTGATGTGTGTGTGTGGTTCTGTGCATCTATGCTTGTGTGTTTATATGTAGAATAGATATTTAGAACCTCTTTGAAGTTGCATCTTAAGTGTATTGTTGTACAATACTAATCAGTGTTCTATATAAAGCCTTTATATAGAATCTTTATTCAAGATTTCTACTAACTCATGATTTAACACCTTGCTGAAGGTTAATTTAAACACGATACATTACTTCAATATTCTGCTTCAATATTTCAATGATATACTGTATAATATTGGTCACAGGATTGGTCAACAAGTATTTCTACTTGTACTCTACGCTGTGCTTGCTACAGTGGCTGACCGCCCGACCAAATAGAACTGATGGATTATTATGGGCTGGTCATGTGACCTCGCCCTGCACAGGCCAATGGATCACTGGAGAGACTATATGTAATAGGATGAGAGTTGATAAAGCTTAACTGATCGCCCGTGGACACATAATCCATATCTCCCTAATTACCTTTTACTCCCTTTCTCGTGCTCTCTCCTTCATCCACATGCCAACTACCAGAACTCACTGTACTTTTGTACTTTCCGCTTCTATTACGCAATTGCTCAGTTCTCATTAAGCACAACGCCCCCAGCTTGATGTGGATTTCCTGTGATGTCTGATTATGAGCTGCCGTCTAGATTTCGGAAGCCCAAACTGAAGCCAGTGTCATTTGGAAAATTATAAAATTAGACTCTCTTTCTGTTTCTCTCCCTCCTCTCTTCTTTCCTCTCATCCCGCTCTCCCTCCTTTCCTCTTTTTTCCCACTGGCTGTCTTTCTGGACTTGGCAAGCATGTGATTGAGCTTTTACTCTGTCTTTAATCTGAGTGTCACAGATGCCAGTCTGCCTAACTTGGCACCAACTTCACTAACACTGACGATTGCTTTACTAGCCGACATACTATTTCACCCTTTTTTCTTCTTCTTCCATCTTCTCCACAGGGTTTTCCATCCCACCACCCAGGCCTCTCCAGGGTTTCCCATCGCTGCCCCCGCAGCAAATCGACTCTTCAGGCTTTCTGCCTCTCTCTTACCGTGGACTCCTGCCCACGCCCCTCAGTAGAGCCGCCGGTGCCAATCTCAGTGCCAGTCTGACTGCCAGCCCTGCGCTGAAGGCCGAGGCCTGCCTGCTGGAGAGCAGCATGCTGAGGGACATGGGCTATGGCGCCCGGGCCATGAGGCTCGGAGCTGACCTGTCGTCGGGATCGTCGGGGTACCAGTCAGGCACCAGCCACACAGGTAGGTCAGAGTTGGAATGGAGTGCTTGGGGTGTTTATTTGGAATATAACACCAACACGTGAATATGACACTAACACATGAAGTTATATTTACTAAGTGGCACGCATTCTTTCGTTAGCAACAGGCTCGGACCTGATGAAAGAGCATCTGAGAGAGATCCGGAGTCTGAGGCAGAGGCTAGAAGACTCCATCCAGACTAACGACCGTCTCCGGCAGCAGCTGGAGGAAAGATTGGCCAACACTGCCGGGGAGAAAGGTAAACACACACAAAATGTCTTCAAATTATTGTATGCAACCCTACTTTGTTCCATCTTCTCATCACTTTCTATTCCTCCCTGTCCTCTCTCTCTCTTCTCCCGCCGCTCCACTGTCCAGGCGCTTCCACCAACATCTACATCCAGGGTCTGGACTCCCTGGGCCAGCTCTCCACTGAGATACGCCTTCTGAAAGAGGAGAACCTGGGTCTGCAGAACCGGCTCAAACAGGCCAACACAGGTACACAGACAAACCGGTTCTACCAAAACCATTGTCCGAATTAGAACAAGATTAGATTAGATTTTTAATGACCTTGTTTTTTCAAACATGTTACAGCTGGCTGAGAAATACATGGTGAGATAAGGATGTCTCCCTGGATCAGCTTCATTTGACTTTTCCTTTCCAGTGTAGTACTCGCTAACATTTCCAACCTAGGAGGGATAGACATTTAGTAATTAAATATTGGAAATTCAAATGGCTGTTTGCTATTGGGATTTTCTCCTGAGGAGCGAATTTCAATGCATTAGTTGAAGCTCAAATTCATATGCCATCCATCTCTCCCATTCAGACGGCAGTGTGGAGGCGGAGCAGCTCAGGGAAGCCGTCCTTTTGGGGAGGGCCAGACTGAAAGAGGCGGAGCTAGAGGCAGAGAGGTGGGAGGAGCAAAACAGGAGGCTGCAGACTGAAGCTCAAGCCAACGGCCAGGAGATCACACAACTCAAACAGGACCGACAGAGGAACCAAGAAACAATCAACAGGTAGAGAAAATATCAGTGTGTGTATATATTTTAAGTTTTATGAACCCCACGGTAGATTTTTTAGCAACATCCTGCTTAAAGGTACAATATGTAACTTTTCCACATTAACATTTCTAAAAATGACTAGACCTGTTATATATTTTGTTGAGTTGTGTACTTTACATTATCCCAAATGTTTCCAACAATTTTCAAACCGAGAGAAATCCCTAATTTTAATGTTGGCAACGGAGCGTTTCATGAGGTCGCCTGTCATGGCGTCTATCCCCTTTACCACCTCTACTGATAGAACTTCCGGGACAACACAGGGAACACCGGATGTTATGTCAGAGGACTCGGCAAAACCTTTTTTTCAAAACTTTTTTGTATTCCTTTACTATTACTCTACTAACTATTGTTTGATGGAGCATGATTATTTATTGCCGTCTACACGTTCTGTCGCAGAAGCAGTCCCCGTAAAGTGCACACGTGAAATTAAGACTACAACTCCCATTATCCCACACTACTTCTGACATCATCAGACTCCATCTTGTTTGTTATTGTTTTGATTGAGAGACCTAGCGGCAGAAATTACATATTGTACCTTTAATACAAGTTTAGTTGCACACATGGAGGCAATAACAACAAGAATGATATACTCTTCCTATACCGACTGGTGTGCCCACAGGCTCCAGCATGAGGTGAGCGTTGTTCAGCAGCAGCTGTGTGAGTGCCGTGGTCTGGTCCACTCCCTCCAGTGTGAGCTCCAGATGTACCACAGAGTGTGTGGGGTCCCCCAAAACACGCTCTTAGGTAAGTTCTGTTCACTGGACTCAGGACCACAACAGCTAGAGAACCTCGGCTCGCCAAAGTATAACAGTTTCGTGGCTATTTGTGTGTGTTTCCAAGCAGGTCAAGCTGGCAAGAGCGCCCAGCCTGGAGACATGAGCGGCGTGACCTTTGACCCCAGCGAGCTGCACATTCAGCTGCAACAGCGTCTGACAGGACAGGCCGATGTTCAGCCTCCAGCCCGGAGACAACTCTTCACTGGTCAGCTTTGTTTGCCACAGACTGCTTTTTCATTTGGACCGCAGGGCGGTATAGGGCTGGGTGAATGGGGTGGGTTAGGACAAATGCATAACAAATTCAGTATGTAAATATCAAAATATTCAAGTATCTGAGTATCTAATATCTAAATTCAGTGTTATATTTCAGGGAAAGCAATAAAGGAAGGAATGCAATGGTTTATCTGCCCACCATCCACCTCAAGCTTCGCAAACTATAAATATATATATAAATATAAAACTTACAATGATATAATGATAACAATAATTACTATAATAACACTTTAATCCAGGGGTTCCCAAACAGGGGTCCGCAGCCCCCCAGGGGTCATCAAAGGAATTGCATGGGGTCCACAGAATTATTATTATTTTTTCAATCTTACATCATCTTAATCTTACATTTTATATATATTTATATATATTTATATGTATATTTTTTCAAAGATTTAAGGAGAACTTAGTCAGAGCTTAGTCTGCCTCGCCATAAAAATATTTGTGAACCCCTATTTTAGTGCAGGGTGGTTTGATTTACATTGCATTTATTTTACACTGCTTAAAAAAACATTTTCTTCCCCATTTTTCCATCGGTGCCTTCCACAGACAATGTCTCCTCTCCGCCTGTGAGAGACACCGGCTTCTTTCGAGCTTCAGAGGAGGCTGAGGCTGCTGACCGTGGTGAGATGCCATTCACGACATCTTACTGATTTGACACAGGCAATATATTGATACCGAGCAAAAAGAGGACAGGACAGAAAGTTATTTACTGCTGAAAGGATCGTTGTCCATTTTTAAAGATGTTGCAGACATTTGTAATGACCTGTGTGGTGAATCCTGACTGTAGATTTTATTTATACAGTATAGCCATGCTGAGCACAATAGCCAAATGTACCAAGTGCCTTCTTTCTGCCATCGACAGTTATTTGTATACATTAAATTTTTTATTGTAAGTAACGTGTATCTGCAAACATTGTGTCGACACGTGATGTGTAGTTTAGTAACACAAACCTTCTCCTCCCACCAGCTCCAGCTCCACAGGGCCTGGCACCAGACGCCTCCTTCTCCAGCCAGCATGGCCGCCATGCGGTGGGTCGTGTGGAGGATTTCAAGGCCTTGCAGCAGCAGATCCTGGAGGGCAGCACTCTTGTCCGCACAATGGACACTTTGTTCATGTCCTTGACCAACCCTGCCCTGCGGGAGTTCAGCCTGGACCAGGTGAGAGTCCAGGAACCCACAGTTAGGGCCATCCTAAGATCCGTATATACAGCTGAGAATGTGAAGAACAATATGGACTGACCTATTAAATGGACCTACTCCTTCTTCCTTCCAGCCCTTAGATACTGGCTCTGTCCGGAAGCTGCTAGTCAACACCAAGATGCTGCAACAGATCCTGAGTGAGGCCAACTCTCTGCTCAGAAGGTTCTGGAGAGTAGCTCTGCCCAGTTCTTCCAACTGGAATCTCAGTAGCAAGCAGGTAGGATGCCTGTTTATCTAACACTGGTCTCTATGCTGAGCAGGGTTCAGAGCGATTAAATGATAAATCCCATGTCACATGGAATGCGGTCTATCCATTCTGTTCTCATGTTATGGTCAGATCTAATATTCATATAGCCTAGCCGTGTGGTTTTAGACTCTGTTTATTTTTCAGGAACAGTCTCTCAAGGAGGAGATCAGTTTCCTGCATCTGAGACTCTCGGAGCAGGAGGAGGCTCTGAGGGAGGCCGGGGAGAGGCTGAAGAGCTCCAACGCCACCAAAGACAGCATGGAGAACTTCATAGTCAGCCAGCGTGAGTCATTGTTTACCGCTAGTATGACTTTAGTCCCAACACACACAATCAAATTTGTAGAATACTAATAAATGCGTTTCCATGCCTTATGACCTACGTGTGCAACGGTGACCTCAGCAGTTTTGATCACAGTTGTTTTTCATCGGTTGCACTCCAGGGGAGAATGGAAAGCAGCCTTGTGGCTAAATAACCATGTGGTCCAGAATTGATGAGTCACAGCTAATTATTGCCATTTCACTTTTTGCATGCTGATTTGTTTAGTGTCGAGAACCAGGGATGTGTTGAAGAAAGCCAAGAACAACTTGGAGGTGAGCTAAGTTCCCACACAAAAATAATGTTGTACTGTAAATGATTACTGCTTATTTGCCTTACATGCCTTTCTAGTATTTTACCAAATGTGGGATCAAAAGAGACAGATCTGAGGTAGAAGAGCTGATCTGATCGTCAATCTTTATCATTGCTTTCCCTCGATCACCACCTCGCTCCTTCCTTCCTCTGTCCTTCTCGCCTCCTCTTCCTCACTCACTCTGCCCCCTCCTGATCACTCCTGGCGAGTCTCCCCAGGAAAACGAACGCAGGATCTCCTCCCTCCGCCACGCCTCTATCTCCCAACCATCATTTCCTCCCTCCTCCTCTTCCTCCTCCCCTTCCTCACGCCACTCTGCCGGTAAAGGTACGGCCCTCTGGCTCTGTGTGCCTTTGACACCGCTCTCCTCTACTCCTCTTCTCTTCATTCTGGTGTCCACACAGTAGTTGTTTTCTGTTTCACTTCCAGCTTTTGCTTGATGTTTTGCAGTGAACGTGCTTGTGTTTATTTTTATTTTTTAAATGAGGTTACACGGAAAGGTCATGAACAAAACAATGGAAATTATAATGTCATAGAATAATGTTTTTCAACCTCAGGCAGCCAAGGCTGAAATGAATATAAGTAAGGGATAATGTGCAGCCAGCCGGTCACGGTGGGGTCTTGTATCAGTCTGAGGGGGATTCTTTATAATGATAATCACCGGTTAGCCAAACATTATCCCTCTTATAACTTGGCTGCTTCCTAAATAATATAATACATTGAGACAGAATATTAATTTGAGATTATTTTATAACTAGTACTTAGTTTCCACTAAGAAAAATAGTCCACAACAATGTAGCTAACACTGCAACTAGCGAACTATTCACCCTACAAAAAAACTTTGCCCTACATATGACTAATCTATTTACTGTTATTAATATGAAATTGGAAATATCTGCATTCATATCTTTAAGTATTCCATTGTAGTTTCTATGTAGCGTCACAAGATGTCGCCACTAGCTAGTTTTAACATTACCAAGCAGGTAGAGAAGGACATGGAGAAGTGGTTGCCAGTGGCAGTGGCCATTATTAACAGACAGCGGTCATTATTCGGAAATAACTGACTGCTGATTGCAGCTATTGCCCAATCAGAATCAAGTATTCCACAGAGCTGTATAATTATATGAAATATAATATGAATATACAAATTTAATATGATGTGAAATTAATATAATAATAATATATTATAAAATTATTAATTAATAATATGTAATAATAATATAATAATATCCTTTATTTGTATAGTACCTTTCATACACAACATGCAACTGAAAGTGCTTTACATAAAAAGAAGGCCATCAAATAGTAATAGCAAAGCAAACAAAATTCATTAACAAAGTAGAATAATAAAATAATAAAATTTATTAATTAAAAACAGGGTAAAAATATACAAATTTACAAAATTGCATTAAAAGAAAAACTCTAACGAGCAAAATGCATTTAATAAAAAAATAAAAAATGTATATATTAA
>OMKR01038893.1:0-10036 GCA_900302355.1 Cyttopsis rosea | reverse complement strand
CCCGGACTCTCCCTTGGTCCCGGTCTGTCTCCCCCTCTTTTCAGCACCTATTGTCAATCCCTCCGCACACTGCCTCTCACCTTTCTCGCCAGGCATTTACCAGCTGCACCTCTGAAAAGCTGCAGAGCCCTGTGACCCGTCAAATGGTTTAATAATTCAAAAAGCACTTTGTGTTTGTGTGCGTGCGCGTATGTGCATGTGTAGGCACCTTTGTCGGTAGTTTGTGCGTGCACGCGGTGTGTATGAATCATGCACTTCAGGGGGCATTGTACTGTATGTGTCTGTGTGCATCTGCCTGTATGATTTCAGTGGGTGGGATAAGGGTGCCCCCCACCTCCCAGTCCTCATCCAAAGCATGTGTCAGTGACACCGGCTCCTGAGGACAAGCAGGAGCAGCTTACAGACCCCCAGCCATGCCTATGTTTCACCCGAGAAGCCAGGTAAGCTATATTTCACTGACATGAGCTCTCACAGCTTCACCCCCTGGGGCGAACTATATAGCCGCGTTTAGATGGACCTAAAGATAACCTTTCACTGCCATTAAGATCTGACCTACAGATAACGCTGTTGTGTGCGATTACAAAGAGAAAGGAGTTGTTTTCATTCAGAACGGCAAACGAGCACAAAGAGGACATTTATCACTACTTTTATTATTGATGTTGTTGCTTCTGAACCACCTTACTTGGTTTCAGTATCTTGCATGTAAATTTTAGCTTAATTGGAGACACCTCAGGCTAAATAGTGGTGGTCACTATAATTATTTGGGTCTTGAATTGGGAAATTAGGCCAGTAGTAGCCAAATTGACCGGCGTCTTTAGAATCAGCGTTCAAATGTGTGAAACTTAATAAGACTATTTATGCTGATGGAGCAAATTGAGGACCTGGATTCATTCATTCATTCATTCATTTATTCATAATTTACACTCATTATAAAAATGTGTAAAAATTTGGCGGAGCATTCTTATATGTTATGCATATACATTTGAAGATTTCTGTCTTGAGACATGAAACCTCCTCTTAAAATTGGAATGGCTTTATTTCATAGATAACGGGATTTTCTGGACCTTTTTAAAACTTGAAAACCATGTCACCTATTAAGTCAAAAGGCAGAACAGTGGGCAGACAACGGAAGAATGAGGAGGCAAAAAAAGAAATCAAGCAGCATAAAAATGGAAAAGGTTGTGAAGCTAAAACATTGCAGCCGTCCTCCAGAGTCTGCAATGGTAAACACAAAAGTAATGACAATTCCCCCAACCTAGAGAATGGCAAGAAACAGGGACTCAACGGCAACGGTAGGGCTAAGAAATCTGAAGAAATTAAGAAGAGAGGCACTGCACAGGACATGAAACCACCAACAGAAACACAAAAGAGACCGATTAAGGGGAAGACTGTAAATGGTAAAGTCAAAACTCAATGTGATGGCGGCATCCCAACCAAAGGAGGCAAAATAAAGGGAGTGAAATTCCAAGGAACTCCCCAGACAGTGAGGACAACACCTGGTAGAATCAAGAAGCCCTCCCCCCAGAGTAGTGACAGAAGTGGCAGTTTGACCGAGACCGAGGAGGATGAAGACTATGAGAGCGACAGAGGGAGCTCAGAGAGCAAAGCTGGAGATAGCCAAAGTGATGATGATGATGAGGAGGAGCTGGAGTGTAATGAAGACCCGGTTGAGACGCAGGGGAGCAGCGATGAGGCCAGCGATGAGGGCGAGGTGTCGAATTCACCCAAGGACTCGGAGGGAGAGACGGCGGGACCGGCAGTGGAAGAGGAGTCCGACAAAGAGCTTTCAGAGGGAGTCAGAACCATAAGTGAGACAGAGGAAGAACCCGGTGCTACCATTGAAGAGGAAAAGCCAGATGCAAAGGAAGCTGAGGAGTCTGAGGCCGCCACCGGCGATGGGGGCGGCGAGGAGGAGATAAGTGACGGGAGCGCGCCCGAAAAAAATACGATTGATAAAGCCTCGCGGCGTCACGGACGCTCACATCGGCCCTCTGAGACACCAGAAGGACGGAGGGGCAGGATGTTTAAGAAAACAAAGGCAGATAAGCAGGCTGAAAAGGCCGAAAAGCAGAGGGCTAAGGCAGAAAAGCAGAAAGCGGAAAAGGAAGCCAAACAAAAAGCCAAGGAGGACAAAAAGAACAAAAAGAAGCCCCAGAAAGAGGAGAGGGCCGCCCCGGCGGAGGAGGAGGTTCTGCCACTGAGAGGACTTGCCCTCAATAAGGCCGAAACGGCAAAAAGCAAAGCCCGGCTCCTTCACCTGGCCAACAAAACTAAGAACATCAGAGAGGCAAATTCTCCTCCGGATACAGATCCTGATGAGGAAGATGAGGAGGCCGGTCCAACATTGTCCAGGGCCACCAAAGGCCAAAGCCGGCTCATGATTCTTAAAGCCAAAAGCAAAGACATCAAGGCCAGCCTCAAGCCTGAAGCGGCGAAAGATGAGCAAAGGGGGACTGGAGTGGACGCCAGAGATCAGCCTAAGAGTGCACTCTTAGGAAAGGTAAAGATCACCTCGGTTCAAAACAGAACCAAAAGACTGTTGGCAAAGCACAGTGAGGGAACATCGGCAATTGAATCTACCGAGTCCAGGGAACACTCGCTCGCACGAAGAAGAGGAGTGAGGGTGACTCTCCGCCGAGTATCGGGTTGGATTCAGAAGAAAATGCCGCGGGGATTCAACCTGAGGAAGAAAGTGTCCGCTTGGTCGAGGGCCATTGGCATTTCCCGCTGGCTCTCCCGTCGTGCCCTTAAACAGAAAGACAGGGTCAAAAAGTCCAAGGGCACTTTCCGGAAACACAGGATGACAATGAGAGTCGCCGGTAGAACAAACCTAGCGAGTAAGAAAACCAGAAGCACCAATGTAGAGAAAAGAGCTCGGGAAAAAGCCAGCCCCCAGGTAGGGGCAGGGGAGGGAGGGGATGAGGCAGCGCCATCTGGGGAGAAAGAGGTAGAAGCCAAGTACGCCGTAGTGTTCCCCAGGATGAATAAACTAGGCCTGGTGAGGGCAGCTACAGCCTCTACCCCTGCAGGCAGCACTATACCACCCGGGGGCTCTGTACTGTCAGAGCCTAAACCCCCTAAAGCAGGTGCTCGGCTGGTGCTGCCGGTCAAACCGGACCTCAGCCTCCTCAGGTCAATAACAAATACATTGCCAGGTGGATTAACAGCAGGTGCAGAGGTGCGAGAAGGGAGCACTGGCTCTGGTGTCGGCACATCAGCAACGGCACCGGAGAGATCGTCTGACAATGAGGACAGGAAAAGAAATGGCGCCCTGGAAGATCAGAGCGGTGTCAGTATTCTCCAAGCTGCGAAAGAGAGATTGGGCTCTGGCCAGATCAAGCTGGGCAAAATGTCCCTCTTAGGGGGAGCAACAGCCTCTGGTCCTGTTCGGGCCAGAGGGCCCAACCCAGAGAGGGAGGCAGCTGCTGGGATACCCAGGGCCAGCACCGACCCTAATCAGGATGCAGGGGCAGGGAATACAGTGTCAGGAGTGGGGTCCTCCTACGAGGAAGAGACTGACAGGGAGGTGGCCCAGTTGATGGGTGAAGGAGCATTGTATACTCCAAGCCCACCCGAGGTACACTGGGCAGGAAATGCACGGATGAGCGGTGATCCTCAGGTAAATGTACAATTTTTTAAAATAATAAATAAGCGAATAATAAGTAAATGTTTGTTTTAATCTTGCCTTTATGTTGTTGTAAACACTGTGTCCTCTCTTCACCAGCTGTTTTAACTTTCCCAGACTGTAAAATGAGTGCTCACTTAAGTGAGTTTCTTACATTATTTGCATTCCTTCATTATTATTCTCACCATATTGGGATCAGGACTGGCTGCGTGCTGAGAACCTGCTGCCCCACCAGACTGTGGAGAAGCTCACCAAGTGGACGGTGTACGACGACGATGGCCGCGCCAGGACTGTCCCAGCCCACAGTGGCAGGGGCCCCTGGCAGTCAGAGGACCCCACCCAAGACATGTTGGAGAGGCGACTCAACAGCACGAAGGTACTGACGAGGTGGCGTATCACAAGACATCGGCGGCTTGTCGTTTGCCACGGACATTTTACCAAGCGCAGCATCTCGCCCCGGAATGACAAAGAAAACGTGACCACTCTTGAAATTTTCATCTCTCATCATTAATTCATGCAAGCGCCTGTCCATAACATGCCACTGGGAACCATTAACTGTGTCCTGTTTCAGGAGTAGTAGTGCAGCCGTTCCAAAATCTAAAGAGCAATCTTGCGGCTGTAAGAATACCTACAGTGATTAATGCACATGCCTTTTTTGTTACATCAGGCATTTCTGCTTTGTTGCATAAGAGCCCTATTATGGCAGGGGCTGGCATCCCCCCACGTCATTAAGAGCATCCTTCCAAAGGATGTATTACACTGAATGCAAGAATGTCCCCGTGTGTTTTCTTTTGTTAACATTTGTTTCAGGCAGTTTTTATTTATTGTAGAGAACAGTGGAGAGAGACAGGAAACGGGGGGTAGAGAGAGGGAGAGACCTATTGCCTATAGGCAATAGGTCTCTCCCCGTTTACCATATAGGCCCTATATGGTAAGCGCTTATCCGGTTGAGCCACCAGGACGCTGTGTGTTTTCTAACATTTCCAAAAAACCATTTTGTGATACACCCACTGGAACTCAGCATCATATATTGCATGAACTTCCCCCAGGCTTTTGTCCTTGGATCTTCTTTGCATACACCTATGTGTATGTATACACCTATAATGTGTATTTCCTCATAGTTTGGCGATGGATTATGATATGTATGTAGTAGTTCGAGTCGCAATCCCCCCCCTTACCACGTTTATCCCCGAGCGGGTGCATCCACCCATCCGTACCTTGGCCAATAAATATGGCCTTGTGTGTCGTCTTGGCACATCCGTTCCACTTCATCACTTACATTCTGTGTTTATGCAGGATGACGGGACATAAAGGCCTGCTCCTGGTTTATTTATTTCCCAGTCTCAGTACAATGGAGCCCACAACGATCTTTATCAAGCGGCTATGAGATTTGGCTATATCAGCTATCACGCTGTTCCACCTCTGCCGGCGGATTGGTTACTTGTAATGTTGAATGGTTGTGAGTGGACGTTAAACCATGACGGATAGAATCCAAGCTCAGGCTATTAGAAAAACAGGAAAAGCAAAACACGACTTTACACTGAAAGGCAGTTGTATTTGATATTGCTTCAGACAAGGGTTCAGGTGATGAGTAAGGTAAGGTGATCTAGATGGGGTCTGTGGGCTCAACTCATGCTCGTTTTAATGCCTTTTTTCATTTTTTTAACGTGCTTTTTGTCCATCAGGTGATGATGCCGGGCAGCGAAACTGCTGTTGAGGTGGACGAGGTGGAAGATCTCTCCCAGCTTGAGTGAGTTTCACACACACAAACGCCCACACGTACCGTACATGTGCACACAAATTACAGTCGTTATGTACTGTACTGTACTGTACTGTATGGTTGTGACTCTGAGGCTCTGTCCACAGCGAGGTGTGTGAGAGCTCCGTGCTACTGAACCTGAAGAAGAGGTTTCAACGCGATTGCATATACGTACGTTGGTTCATCTGCCTTTAGAGGTATATTTCTGAATAGATCTCCCGGATGGCAGGTTAACATTTTCCCTCTCACCCTGTGGTCCTCAGACATACATAGGAAACATGCTGCTGTCTGTGAACCCCTTCAAGCCTCTCAATATCTACACCAACGAGCTGAGAGAGCGCTACCAGGGCAGAGGGCAGCACCGCAACCCCCCGTAAGTACTCTATAGGGTGCATCGTATTGAGGCTTCCGCTTCCTTAAATTCCCCGGTTCTTCCTTCCTGGTTGACTTTGTGCCGATCTCTGCCGCAGCCACGTGTACGCCCTCGCGGATGCTGCCTTCAGCAGGTCGCAGGACTCCCCGCAGGAGCAGTGCATCGTGATAAGGTATTCCTTTGGTCTACGAGCTGAATCGTCATGCCTGCATGAGATAGAGGTGTATTCTGTGGATCTGGGAGGATAGAGATAATGTAGTGTGCGTTTTTCTCTGCAGCGGCCAGAGCGGTTCAG
The DNA here is from genome assembly GCA_900302355.1 of Cyttopsis rosea. Classification (NCBI taxonomy): domain Eukaryota; kingdom Metazoa; phylum Chordata; class Actinopteri; order Zeiformes; family Parazenidae; genus Cyttopsis; species Cyttopsis rosea. The sequence goes on along the minus strand of OMKR01038893.1, from coordinate 3,984 downwards.
GCAAGACCGAAGCCACCAAGTTGATAGTCCACTACCTCAGTTCCATGTACCAGGGGAGAAACGACAACCTCCGACAGGTACACTCAGCAATTTAGACATTACACTGCGGGTCTTCTCTCAAAGTTTTCTATCCTCTTTATCCTCTCCGGTTGATCTCTTTCTCTTGGCCCTTTGCTCCCGCTCCATCAGCCCATGGAGGTTCTTCCCATCCTGGAGAGTTTCGGTAATGCCAGGACCATCCTCAACAACAACTCCAGCCGCTTTGGCAAGTACCTCCACATCCATATACTCCAGTGAGTCCGCTTCCCCTACACTCTCCGCAGCGATTCCATTTTGTCTTGCCTCTTGTCATGTGTTGACTGAGCGCCTCCCGTTCATGCCATTGGTTAACAGCGGGGTCGTTGTAGGGACCTCATTGTCCAAATATCTCCTCGAGAAGTCCAGGATCGTCTTTCAGGTGAGAACCGTGGACACGGTAAGAACTGCGAGTGTTGAAAAGCGGATTGTTATCTACATGTAACATGACACATAATGTAGGAAAGTCAAACTCCTGGTCTTTTTGTCCCTCTAGGCCAGCGAGGAGAGGAACTACCATGTGTTCTATGAGCTTTTGGCTGGTATGAACGACTGGGACAAGCAGGAGCTCTATCTGCAGGGAGCAGAGACCTACTACTACCTCAACCAAGTACAGCACAACACAGTGTATCAACACATCTCCGATCCACTTTTTTTCATCTCTGTGATTTACCCTTCTGGTTCTCTCACTTTCCCTTCTTTAGGGTGGTGCTTGCGAGTTGAAGGCGAAGCAGGACAAGCAGGACTTTCAGCTCTTGGTCCATTGCTTTGAGACCATTGGTCTCCATGGAGACCAAATCTCCACCATCTGGGCTGTCCTGTCCTCCATCCTGCAGCTAGGCAACATCTGCTTCAGCTCGTATGAGGTGTGTGCACACTATCGACTGTATGAATTCATGTAACTCGCATTGATGCATTTTTAGGCCGAGTTCTACTCCTAGTGTGTGTGCATCCCTCTAAATGTGTGTGTGTGTGTCGGTGTGCAAGTGTTAGATTGCTGTTCATTAGATGTGTACAGATGAATGCAATTGAGCAGGCGTGTAAATATGCCAGCGTCGGAGGATGTACATGTGTGTTGGCATGTTACGGTTCCAGTGAAATGAGAACAGCCTCTCTGCCTCTTCAGAGTGAATCCTTCGAGGTGGCCCGCATCTTTAGCGAGGCCGAGGCCAGGAGAGTGGGATCCCTGCTGCAGATCTCCTCAGAAGCTCTACAGACGGTCATCACACACAGAGTAACAGTCAGTACATCCCTAAATCCTTCATTTATCATTGAATGTGTGAAGGATTATTTAGACAACATCTAGCTCCGCCTCAAAATAACCCCGCCCCTCCAATGCTCCAATGTTGTCAGAAGCTAATATACAGGCAAGCTTTTGCCAGCATGGTTTAGAATGCAGGCCACTTCAAGAGGCCTGCTGACCATGTGGCTGAAGCTTGTCAAGAAGATAGTATTTCACACTTCCACTTCCTTTACATAGCGGAATCTTGCTATATTTCAAAAAAGCTTTTATACCAGACTTGCCAGAGTGACCAGTGGATTACTTAAAAGGGTCGGCCACTCACCTATGTTCCTCACCTATGTGTCTCAGGAGACGACCTATGACAGGATCTACTGCCCCCTGTCGGTAGAAAGTGCCATAGAATCCAGGTATACTGTAGGTGTTCTGCAGCATTTTGCACATTTTACTCCTAGACGTTTCCCATGAACACCTGTGTCGACTGTTTGTGACACGGTGCGTAAAACGGCTCCATTTTCCCTGGTAGAGATGCCATTGCCAAGGCCCTCTACTCCGTGCTGTTCGATTGGCTGCTGGAGCAGATCAACGACTGGCTGAGCCCCACAGAGATGGACAGCACAGTGGGCATAGTTGACATCTATGGATTTGAAGTGGGTAACTGGGTTGGACTGAGTGAGCAAGGAAATCAGAGCATTCGAGTTCGTCATTACGTGTTATTTCCACTGTTATTTCTTATTCTAGGACCTCGGCGTGAACAGCTTTGAGCAGCTGTGCATCAACTTTGCCAATGAGCAGCTGCAGCATTTTGTCAACAAGGCCGTGGTCTCTCAGGAGCAGGTCAGTTGAGCCTAATTGAGCCTTTGTTACATCACGTGTTATTTACCGTTACATTATGTGTGTGTGTGTGTGTGCCCTCTAGGAGGAATACAACACAGAGCAGATCCAGTGGTACCCCGTGCAGCTCAAAAACTTTCATTCCTGCCTGGAGCTCATCTCCTCCAAGCCACACGGCATCCTCCGAATACTGGACGACCAGACCTGCCTCCCTCAGGTACGCACACCAAACACGAGCGCGATCGCAAACACAAATACGCAATTCCGTGATGAGGCCTCTCTGTATCTTTCCACAAGGCCACAGACCACACCTTCCTCCAAAAGTGCCACTATCACCATGGGAACAGCCCCTACTACGCCAAGCCCAAGATCCCTCTGCCGGTCTTCACCGTCTATCACTACGCCGGAGCCGTCACCTATCAGGTCTGAAAATATAATGCAGCGGCATTTATTCGGAATCCGTCATGAAGGCCGACGCTGTAAATGTATTCCACCCGCTTCTCCCCAGGTCCATAATTTCCTGAATAAGAACCACGACCAGTTCCGTACAGAGGTGGTGGAGTTGTTTGCAAGGAGCAGGCTCAAGGTGACCCAAAAATCTCTCTTTCACACACACACACACAGACATAGTCACACACACGTAATAATCAATCAATAATGAATGTATTAATAATTGAGTCCACCGGCGGCGTGTTGCCAGATGGTGTCTGAGCTGTTCCAGAAGGTACAGGACAGCTACATCCAGCAGAGAGAGCTGGGATGGAGAGGGAAAGGCCTCCGGCAGCAGCCGTCCACGGTCGCCTCTCACTTCCTGCAGTCCCTGAGCGAGCTCACCACACGCCTGGAGAGGTACGCAGGCCTGCAAGCAACGACTCCACCATCGCTCCGCAAAATCTACTAAAAAGTGTGCTTCACGTGCGTACGATCAGACCAGCCGCTCGGAAACGTTCCCAAAAGCCACTCCACTCATGCGTCAAATCGGCTTTGTTTGTTTCACATTGTCCTTTTTTTTTAAAGAAGGCAGATTTCACAGTCTTTCCAGCCCACGAGACACACGAGAAACAAAAGTGAACAAGCGTTAGGAAACATTTGAATTAAATGGTATGGGACCTTTAAAGAGGGACTTCGGCCCTCGTGCCGATGTCCTTGACAAACATGAATCCAGTTGCCTAATTGTTCCGAAGGCGGGAAATGTAAAGTTACGTATTCCAAATAACCTATATGTCTCTGTTGTACACTCTGTGCCCTTAGATGTAAAACCACATTCATCCGTTGTCTCAAGCCAAACTTTGTCAAGGTAGAGTATGCCCAAAAAAAACCATTTCACCCAAAAGGCCATAATCTAGTCAGATGAAATCATCTGTTGTGAATTGTGTCTTGTCAGCTTCCTGGGATCTTCGACGTGGACTATGTGTCAGCCCAGCTGAGGCACGCTGGGTTGTTGGAGACCATCCACATCCGGAAAGAGGGCTTCCCCATCCGCATCCTGTACTCTTACTTCATGGAGAGGTGAGGAGCACGAAAGGAGATTACCAAGGAGAGGAATCTGATATGTCAAATCCAAATGCCAAATCGTGTGGTTTACACCCCCCTCCACACACAAACACACTTCTCTGCTTTTCAGGTATGGGGTGCTGTTGCCCCAGCGGTACCCCGAAACCCCAGACAGGGAGCAGTCGGTGGCTCTGCTAGAGATGCTGGGGGCGGAGGAAGGACAGTACCGGCTTGGGCTCACCAAGGTACACAAACACAGGCATCGATAATTAGTATTGGTCGATGGTATCATATTGTTATAAAAGGAATTTGTGTGTGTGTGTGTGTGTGTGTGTGTGTGT
>OMKR01038889.1:4278-18225 GCA_900302355.1 Cyttopsis rosea | reverse complement strand
GGAGCTGAGGAAAACGTGCGCTCCACTCGTCTCAGACGGAATGTGTTTATTTCCGTTACTCATTGAGAGGAATGCTGCCCCTGGTTGTCAGCCAGACCACATCAACCCTCAGAGCACGATCACACTCCTCTGGTTTAGACCTCGGGATGACACAGAAATATACATGAGGGAAAAATCTATGAGATAATCAATAAGAGTCATATGTTGTAAAGTCTCATTAATCAATGTCACATATAGACGCCTAAGAAAACAGAAAATTGTCAAATCATGGATATATATTTGCTCTTCAGTGCTCTATAGAGTAGAGGTAGAGTAGAGGTAGAGTAGAAGGAGAATAGAGGTAGAGTAAAAGTAGACTAGAAGTAGAGGTAGAGTAGAAGAAGAGGTAGAGTAGAGGGAAGTAGAGTTGAATTAGAATAGTGGTAGAGTAGAAGAAGAGGTAGAGTAGAGTTTGATTAGAAGTAGAGTAGAGTGGAAGTAGAGGTAGAGTAGAGGGAAGTAGAGTTGAAGTGGAGTAGCGGTAGAGTAGAAGTAGAGGTACAGTAGAGGGAAGTAGAGTTGAAGTGGAGTAGAGGTAGAGTAGAAGTAGAGGTAGAGTAGAGGGAAGTAGAGTTGAAGTGGAGTAGAGGTAGAGTAGAGGTAGAGTAGAGGTAGAGTAGAGGTAGAGTAGAGTAGAAGTAGAGATAGAGTAGAGGTAGAGTAGAGTAGAAGTAGAGGTAGAGTAGAAGTAGAGGTAGAGGTAGAGTAGAGTGGAGTAGAGTTGAAGTAGAGTTTTGCACATGCATTGCACTGGATGTTGTTCCACTAGTTGGTTTAAAATAATATATGAAATATTTCACAGCTCCAACAGCGCTGAGACAACAGCTGCTGTAAGATGATGTTTGATGTTTAAGTTTGATTCAGTGGTTTTATCTACAGCGGCTTGATCAGCTGCCAAGGTTTGATCTCGCAAGCTCATTATTGGACATTATTACCAAAAATAAATCCACGTATCGCCATTTACGAAGCCATTATTCAATTAAGTGTGTTTTGAGAAGGGGTCACGTCTGAAACCTGCCGCGTTCTCTTGGCCCGCCTCGAATCTTCCAGCTCTGCAACTTGTCAGACGCCGGGTGCTCTCTGCCCTGCCCGGCGCCACACCCTGCGCTCTGCCACGCCTTATGCTCTGCCACGCCCGGCCCAATAAATAATGCGTCCCAATGGAAGGTCCATGCACCACTAACTCCTGCAGCAAACACGGTTGCATGTGTTAAGTTCCCATTTGAATGTTTGCTTTGTCAGGCGCCGCAGCAGATGTTTGCTGAGCCGCATACCACCAGACCTTTAATCAGGGCCGTTGAGGGGAAGGAGAAAGTTGTTCCCACAACGACCAACTAACCCGGCACTCTGCCACACCCTGCGCTCTGCCACGCCCTGCGCTCTGCCACGCCCGGCCCAATAAATGTTGTTGCCACAACGACCGACTAACCTGCCTTCAGTCAAGGGCTCTGCCACCGACGAGGCCATTTATTAGCAGCTAAACGGTAAATGGACGGCATCTTATACAGCGCTTGTCTAGTCTTGCGACCACTCAAAGCGCTTTACAGTGCCTGCCTCACATTCACTCATTCACACATCAATGGCGGCGGCAGCCGTGCAAGGCGCACACCCGCTCATCGAGAGCAGTTAGGGGTTCAGTGTCTTGCTCAAGGACACTTCGGCGCGCTGCCAGGTATCAAACCAGCAACCCTCTGATTACTGGGCGACCCGCTCCACCTCCTGCGCCACGCCGCCCAAGCTAGCACGGCTTCACACCTTCTCAAGTCAAGGCTGCAGACACACTCAAGTCAAGCCGTCTTAAACAGGTTCATCTACTCTTCACAGTATATTCAGATACGGTGTGCTGACATAGACCCAAGAGAAGGTTATATCTTGTTGACAGTTTGGACAGGTGATTATATACCTGGTATCTACCTGGTATGACAGGTATATAATCACCTGGCAGACCACGCCTCACTGACAGCAGTGACGCTCATAATCTCTCTAATCTATGTAAACAAACCGTATATCAAAATGTTTTGTTGATGCAACTCCATTCAACATATTTTACATCCAGTTCTGCACAATGTTACTACATTTTAGAACAAGCAGACAACATAGAACATAGAGGTTAACGTGGATATTTGCGATCAACATGTTTTGTTTGTCATGTCATGTACCAATATAGACAGCGAAAACCAAGATCCATATATTTAATATTTATTGTTTTTGCAGCAATTAAAGGCTATTTACTATTTGTCAGGCCTTGTGTGTGCTAAAGATTCAGAAGGCGTTTTCTAGTGACGCATCCTGTTGGAGTGTGAAAGCAGCTGGCAGATCACCAAACTCTGCATGGATCTGTGCTTCATTAAACACAGTCTGTCTGGTCATTCATATCCAAAAGATATCTGCGATCTGTGTGATTGCATGCAAGCAGTCAAAATGAATTACAGTAGATATGATCTTAAATTCAGTTCAAATGTAAAGACGTGTCTGTGTTCTGTGATACGTGTTGAATTGTATTGTTTGTGATTTTATATATTATTATATATTGATGAAACTACAAGTAGTAGCAGTCTGGAGACAAGGCCAGTAAGCCAGCAGCTTCTGAGAGTTTGAAATGTAACTGTATAGTAGTAGCGTTGGAATATAATAGTGTCTGAAATTTAATATAACTAAAGTATGAAGCTATTGAGCAGTAATGCTGTCTTAAGTGAAATGAGCTGAGGCTGAAATCAGTTTGTGTAGCATGTTTTAGTTGATGCATCGGGGTCCGACTCTAACTTTGAGAAGTGGTTGCCAAGTTGGCAGCCATGCATCAGCTGTTGGTTGCCAAGACTGACGAAATGGATGGCAAATCTTTAAAATTTCATAATTGAGAAGTAATGATCTTGTGTAATTAAAATCCATATTTCAATATTCTCTTTTTTTCAGTAAATCAATGTGTCAGTATAACTAACAGAGTATAACTTACAGAGGTATACCACGCTTATGTTGTTTTTGACATAGGAAAGGTGGCTGAGAACAGGACAAGCAGACCACACAAGATGGTTGACAAAGGCCAGAATGCGGTTGCCCAGGGCAACTGGGTGACCGTTGTTGTCGGGCCCTGGCATAGAGCACCATGCGGGCGAGTGATGTCACTCCGTGGTCAGTTATGGTTTATACCAGCGCTCGAGAGGTCGTCAACTATTGAAGCTTGTTTCCTGGAGATGGAGAGACAGAGCTCCAGGGTTTTGTGTTACAGCACTCGAATCAGACGATGATAACAGGGCATTACTCTTACTTCTCGCAGTCGGTGCCCGTCCCCGAAACGTTTCAGTGCAGATTCATTTGTGTGAAGGTCTCTGCTGCTTCCCGGGCCACTGAGACTCCTGTAATGTGATTACTGAGCAAGCGCAGCCAGATAAACGGTATTCCCATATCGCTGGTGGCAGGATGCCGAGCAGCGCTGTTTATCAGAGCAGCGCTGCTCGAGTGCCGCGCTCTGCAGGGAGGTACAGTCAAGTCTGTCGTGAAAACTTCCAATTTCGACTTGTGATTCGCTTTGGTTCATAAAATATGAATTTCATGGTGATGTGCATGATAGTTAAAGCCGTTACGATCGTTCAAATGTTTATTATATTACATTACATTATGTGCTTTAGCGATTGCTATGCATTACATTGTAATCATTTAGCACAGTGATTCTCAAGGTGGGTTCCGGGGACCCCCAAAGGTCATTCAAGAGGTTCCAGTGCGTCCCCCATCAAAGTGATTAATAGTTAAACTTCACCATTAATTATTTTCTAATTTACAAGGCGCATCGGCAGGAGTGTGAACCTGCCAGCCCATAAATGAGGAATTTTTTCTGGTGAGGTTTGGTGCACTTCAATACAGACCATCAGCATTAAAAAATAAAATGCTTAACAGTCTGGAAAAAAGGGGAATAAAAAAAAAAAAAATTTATTAGGATAAACATTAAATAATTAAAAATATAATAAAAATGTCAAATATATACAAATAGCCAAAAACATAAAACAGAAATAGTCAGAGTGTTTCAGGGTGGGAGGAAACACAGAACATGTAAACTCCACACTGGGCCCCAGTTGGGTTAAAACCCAGAGACTTCTTGCTGCGATGCAAGCCACTGAGCCACCAGACCACCAAAACAAGGTACGGTGATGGTCTCTACAAGGTTTAAGGTTTAAGTCTGGATCCACTTCATGTGAACTGTGTGGATGTGAAGCCTTCTCAGCTCCCTGGGCTGGAGGCGAAGGGAGGAGCCCACGGAGCTCCAGGCCTTCAGAGAGGACGGACCCGGATGGAGCAACAACTGTAATCAGCCTCGTCCTCCTCCTCTGTAACGCACCGAGTTGCAGCTGGGGCTCTGAGGGCTGCCGCGGCGCACGGTGACAATAAAACAATACGGTCTATTTTAAAACAGCATCCAATCACAGTCATTACAGTAATCTTCGAATCACACAGCAACTCCGGTGACCTCAAACGGCGGGAAAAGAAAAACAACATTTCAGAAATTGAAGAGCCAAGCCGAGCAGAGGACCTGTGGTGTGGCATACGCAGCAGAGCTGAACACAACGACCTTTGATATCACAGGTTTTTCAACATTTACACTCAAAATGTTGACCCTTCATGGCTGTACTCGCTCTCTGTGCTCGACCACAGTGCAAGGTTCCAATAGTTTGCCTCATCAGTTCAGTGGTTCTCGATGCGGTGTCCGTGGACCGCCAAGAGGCACCAGGGGGTCCCCAGGAAAATGGTCAATAGTTGAGCTTCACGATTATTTCATTTTTAAGACGTTAGCACCATGAGAACGTACAAAAATAGTTTTATCATAGTTCATAGTAACCATAGTTACAAGTTACAAGTTAAAATCCAACAGCGCAGACTTCTGTTGGTGTTTTATTGGTGTTTTATTGGTGTTTTATTGCGTCTATTTCTGCAAAAAATTATGCTGCGGCTGCATCGGCACCGTCGTCTTCAGGAGCCACAGTTGTTGTTGTTCTGAAATGCGGCGCACTCCGCACCGCGTCACCGACTGACCTGCCTCCTAGAAACAGAATGGCAGCCTCTGATCGGTCTGCCACACGGCCGGACGGGCCAACAGGAAAACAGCAAATCCACAAAGTTGAGTCAAAATCCTGGAGTGGAATTTTACTTTCTGAACCTTGATTTTTGTACTGTAAAGGCTGCTTTATAGTTCTGCGTCGAATAGTAGCTACACCGTGGGTCTCTACGTCACCGGCGTAGCCCGCAGAGGCCACCGCCGTAACTTACGTGCACCTCTCCAGAAATGTGACACAAGACCACAAGAGCTGTGATTGGTCGGCTTTTTCCTACGTGTTTCCAGTGTTTCCGGTTAATTTCCGCCAACAGTGAACAACTAAATGGAGCAGATGTAAGAGAGGCTGATTGGGGGGGGTGCCAAAATATGTCCATTTATAAGACACATCATCTTCTAATTATAAAGACCAACACATGATACTTAATTCGTGGTGCGAAATATCCGCGGTCCGTTTTTATTCTGCTAAAATAGATTAGACACTGCTATCTACTATAAGTGCATAATCACCGATGCAGAACCATAAACACAAGCACCGGCGTAGACACCCACAGCAAAACTAGGGTGGGCGGCTATTCGACGCAGAACTTTAAAGCAGACTTAAGTGTCAGTTGGCGCCACAGTAACGGCAGGACATCCAGGACGATAATGGGAACCCTGTGCAGCATCCCAGCTGCTTCTGTTGGGTCCCCGCTCAGCCGGCGTCAGAACAGCAAGGGCCTCAGCTACTGACTGATAACAAACTCAAATTGATGGCCAGGCGAGCAACAGCTCCTCTCCCCCCGCCCAAAGAAAACAACAACCCCACACTGCCCATCTGCTTCCTGGCCTGAATGACCTTGGAGGTCACCGTGACAACGGATGTGAGGGGAGGAGGAGGAGGAGGAGGAGGAGGAGGAGAGGATGCTTTGGCTGGATGACCTCTAAGTGAAAGATGGAGCCCTGTTTAGTCTCGCATGACCTGCATTCTGAGATGAGTGAATCAAATGCAAAGAAACACCCAGAAAAAAAAGAAAAGCTGCAAGTGAGTTGATGCTCCAGTGAACTGTGCTTCTGCCCTCATTTGTTATCGCTAGCGTGCGGCAGGATGCTGGGACACGACGTACACAAGCTTCCTCTTGGATGCCCGTTCTCGCAATCCGATGAGGAAAATAAACACCTGAGGTTTATTTGGAGCTCGCAGAGACAAAGTGTTGTGTTTGTTCTTGAAATAAACTATGATTTTCATCCCGCTATTTAGATTTTATACTAAAATACAATAATATACTTTTTTCTTGTGCCAGCCCTAGTTCTCTTCCTGAGAATAAAGTTGTACATTTCGAGAGAATTTTGACATTAAAGTGCCAATCTCGAAGATTTTAATTCAAATAAATGTCTGTTAAGTCACTATCTATCGTAGAATGAGGAAACACAAAGGTGACTGAGCCTCTGTTCCACTGGTGAAAGCCCTTGCATTTGCAGCATTCTGAGTATTAAGAACCGGGTGTCTGTGGCCACATTCCCGGGAAAAATCCCAAGCAGCGCAGTTAGTGTTGCATTTTCCATCAGTGGTCGGTCCACCATAGTGGGGAGGCGGAGATAACGCAACAGAATCACTAAATGTTTACTATGGCTGAACAAACACAGAAAAGATGGATGACTGCTGACAATGAAACTCCAAAAACAAGTTCCAAACAAGCAGTGTCTAAATTCCACGTTCAGATGAAGACAAACAGTCAAAAAAGCAAAGTGAAACCAAGGATCAATGAGTCAAAGACGTCTTGGAACAGAACAAGAGCTCATTTTCCATGACCGTACAATGGTATGGTCAGTAAAAAGCAGAGAGCTGAGGAACTGCAGTGTGTCTCCTATAGTGGATGATGGGTGGAAGGATGGATAATGGGAAAGTAAAGATGTAAGAGAAAAGATAAATAAATCGTTTTTCCACAAGCTCTGTAGGTTCCAAACATCAGCCCTGACCTTGAAAACTAAAACTTGATTACATGTTTGATCATACTTTGAACATTGCTTTATTCATCTAATACACAATCATTTCCCAGTCCAGACAGAACACAGCCTGGGAACAAGACCAATCTGCGAGCTCATGTTTCATTTGCTCTGGTAGATACGTCTGGCCCCACTCCCATGCCAATAGATTTCCCCCCGACCTGGAAAGGGTTGGGCCAATCACAACCGTTTATCTAATATGGGGTGGGGTTTGATACGATGACGATCCAGAGGACGTACCAACTTTTTTACCAACTTTTTTACCAACTTTACCGCCATTTTTCCGTCGCTCAGCGCGACGTCACGCATATCGTTGCTCTGATTGGTTGTAGCTCTATCCAATTGCGTCCAGAGATATTTTGGTCTGCGCCCGTTGATAACACCCCTTGGAAATCGAAAATGAATGGAGAGGTTCCAGACCAATACGCATTTGGTCTGGCGATACCAGGCTAGACAGAACCTGAAAGTTTGAGGTATTGATTTCAACGCTTAAGTTGGATAAAATTGCTAATGTCAGTGTCAAATGTTAGAAAATAAACAATTGATTTTACTTGTTGTTTATGGATCATACGCACATAGGATATTCATATATATTTGTTTCTGGCAGGGTTCAAATGGATTCATTCAGGAACAGTTTGGATGTATATCCGTCCATGTTTCGGTCAACCGAACATCTCAGTCTTCCGAATGACAGTCATTCCCTCGGGGTTCTGACAAATGAGGTTCCCTTCTGGACTCTGCAGCTCCAACGATCAACCATTGATGATAGTTCACAGTTCAGAGTTCAGTCCACCGCCCTGTGTGAAAATACAGACTATTAACGCCTTCTTTTGTTTCCTGTGCCCTTAAAAGTACCAGTATGACCATGAATTCAGTGACCATTTTTTGTGACCATTCAGTGACCATATTTTCTAGTTATAGGTTTTTTTTTTTTTTAATCTCGTTTGTCATGTACATATATGTTACCCCTGCCCTTTACTTCGACCTTGTGCCCTTATATGTGACCTCTACTTGTACGGTTGTACTTCTTATCTGTTTGTGCCTACTACGTAATTGTTGCTTGCCTTGCCATAAGAATTTCATTGTCCAGAATGACCTTGTGTTGTACTGTACATTTGACAAATAAAACACTTTGACTTTGACTTTGACTTTGACCATGCTGAATTCCTTGTTGCATGTACTGTAAATATATGTGGGCAATACAGTACATTTGACTCTCATTTCGAAAACACATATTTTCTCGTTTTTCGAATGTTAGATGACCGTTTGTTCAAGTCCAGTAAAGTTGTAGTTCTTATGGTCCCTTATGACCCAAACCACGACAGAGTGGGTGGCTCTGGGCGGGCGTGCACGCGTGCGTGTGTGTGTGTGTGTGCGCGCGCGTGCGCTATACAGACAGGAAGTGAGCCGCTCAATCTCCACATTCCTCCAACAGATGTTTGACAGAGAAAATATTTTCACAGCTGGAAGAGGAAGGGAGGGAGAGTTTATGTTCAACAACACATCATAGTGGAGGTGACAAAAAAGAAGAAACCCGTCCAGATGACGGTACAGTCACAATACAGGCAAATTACGGTAATTTTCTGAAATATTCTGCAGCCAGTAAAGAAATTGTGTTTTTCAATGCAGAAAATGTTCTACAGATCCTTTTATTCCCAGATCCCAGAAAATAATTTCAGACCACTACTTATGAGCAGACAGTGAAAATGAAGCACTTTTAAAACTAATCTTCGAGTAGCTCTTTATGATTTTGGGCTCCGCATATGAGATAAAGCATAATTTTGGTTTTGATTCAGTGTGTTTTTTTTAGCTCAACAGCAACAGCAACGATGGTGATTGTTGGGTGACAAAGCGACGGTGAACATGCGGCATTTATCACTTTCCTTCATTTCTACGGAATGTTCCGTTTTCCATGAAAATTTGTGAATGGCAGATTTCTGGGGGGCCTGTATAGTATATGTTTCCTCTGCACTGCCCTGAAGATCGTTCCAGGGAAACCCCATTAGAGGAACCATTTAGTGCCGCTGCCCTCTTGCGCCATGTCCCTGGCTGTTCATTAACACCGAGTGGGACCAAGAGCAGACTCGCATTCCTGACATAGAACTTCCTTCTCGGTTGGATGTCGGGGAAAAAAGAATTGGGCTTCCCTTCACCGTAACGCCATTTTTAAGATGCACGTCGGGATATCTGGGACATCCCAGTTGGCCGAGTCACCGAGAGATGCATTCTGGACATTTTAGGTGGAGCGAGAAGACGTCCTTGAATTTTAGGCATACATGGCTTTATTTGAGATTCGGTTTGGGACAGAGCGGTTGAGAAGGATGACGTCAGGCGCAGACAGGTACAGATATTAATAAACAGTCATCCTGTTGATGTAGGCGCTCTAATCACAAGTCATTCCCACTCTGGGAATTTGGGGGAGGCAGACTAATGATTAATGCAAACAAGCAACAGCTGCTCTGGATTAGTAAAACTACAAAGATGGTGGTGATAAGGAGGACGATGACAGCAATATGAAGCCTGCTGGTGATAGGACTGTTCTCTGATTAAGCTGGATCATTCTGGGTGGTTTAGGGTGTTTTAGGAGTATAGTACAATAGGTATAGTACTTTTTACACAGACTTGAGTGAATAATTTCATAAATCCTTTTACCATAATTAAACCAAATATTTTTTAAATTACGTTTAACACACACAACGAATAGTATCAATGCAAGTCCACGTTGAGCGCTAAGCCCTGCGGTCTCTCCCATAGCCAAGTCAGTTGTAAGAGATGTGAGGCGTGGCCTTTATCCTCCACCTGCACTGTTCTTTATGGGACGTGTCTCCAAGGGACAAGCTTCAGTTCTGAGCTCTCCAAGCTGTGGAAGCCCTCGAATCACTGAGGAGCAATTACTCTGCTTTTGCTCAGCCGCTCCTCAGATGTTGATCACAGCTCACAATGTAACTCGCTCAGATAATTGATCTCCTCTCTGCACAAAAAAACTAAAAACTAAAGATGTCCCAACCACCCTATGAAATATCAGTTACTTTGGATCTTTAGGCAACAAACGGGGAGTTTCTGGTGCTCTAAACATGAATTTAAGTGCTGTGTTTGGAGCGCCCCCAAACTATTACATAGGACATTTAAGTGTTTTGACATATTTTTCCTTTTACCCTGATTGCCCCTAGAAGGTTTGATGAGCATGTGTGCTTCATATAAGAGAGAAAGACTTTTTTCCATTTATTCGGCAACACTCATTCCCACATGGTTCCTGTTTGCCATTTCTCACAGACACTAAGTATCCCTGCTGGACCAGCGGGGCATTAAATGCTTTGCTCAAGGGCACCTTGACAGTGGCTGATGTCCTTGACAGGACCTTTACCTTGGTCTGAACCCTGAATCTCCAACCCCCGGTGTTGTCGCAGCTGGATCTGTGAATTTGGAGGACCTCTGGTCGGAAGGAAAACATGGTCTGGGAGGGATCACTATCTCTTTTGTTGTTACTCCCAGTGTGCCTTGGATGCTGGAGGATCAAGGCCAGAGACAGCAGTCAGCTGTCAGTCACAGGCCACCTGAGGTGAGGGCATGGGGTCCATGGGTCCCAGGGCCTGAGAACGCCAGAGGGCCCTACAAGAGCACCCCACCCTATGAGCTGGGGTGCTCTTAAACTTGCACATAAGATAGTTTTGAGATTTTCAGGCATTACTGTAGTGACCGTGAAAATTTTGGGACCCCAGGAAGGAAATGGTCACCTTTGGATCAACATTCACTGCTATTCTGTCCAGTAATGAACCTTGGGGTCCCGATAGTGTTCAGGCGGCAGGTGCCTGTTTTGCTTGTCCATAAAATTTGTTTGTTCCTGACAAAACTGGCTCACAATTTTTGAGGCACAATTTTCTTGAGGGCCCACCTGACCTTTGGACCCCTGTATTCCCATTCGGGATCCATCTCTGGATGAGGGCCTGTTGGCCAAAGACACAGACCTTCAAAGATAGTAGAGAGGGTGATACTCTAGGAAAAAGGAAAACGCCAATCTGGTTAGAAGTTACCATTCAGGCATCTTGACCTATTGTTTAATATAGCCCTGAAAATACTTTGTTGATCGATTAATCCTGAAACCTCACAACATAATTTGATCATCAGTAGTACTAGAGTACTATATAAGTGCAGGATCCTTACAGAAGAAGAGGAAACCAACTGACAAATAGTGCAAAGACCACAGCTGTGTCTAAAATGGCATACCATTTAGTGCGTCAAAACTAGGACATGAATGTGGTTACTGTGTCTGAAAGTATAGTATATTCAAATAGAATGCGAAAAGTACCAGGATGACATACTACATCTGGTGAAATTTGCATTGTGAGGGCAAGACATGTTTCGCTACAATTTTGTCATCAACCCTCAGCATGCTGAAAGGAAGTGGAGTGGCTCTATGACGATGGAGTCTGAGAAGACATTGTTCTTTTTACTCACATACTAAAGTACACTGGATGATAGTACAGACATGAAGCATGTAGTACGTATCGAAAGAATAGTACTTAATGGAACTGACAGAGAAATATTTATAATGATACTGCATTGCTTTATTGTTGTTGTTTAAAAAGACCAAAGAGCACTGTGGCAGGTGCATCTGCCACTGGAGTGGCTTTTCTAGGGTTCTCCGACACAGGTGATGGTGGTGGAAACAAACCATTTTACAGAGAATGGCAAGATGTTACCGGGAGCAGATGGAACGTGTCATGACAAGGGCTCCTCCAATGTGTGTGTGGGGATGTGTGATTTAACCTGTGCTCATCGATTGCTCTGATGAGCAACAGGTGGTGGCTGCTTAAATCACACCACATACAGTACCCCCAACACCAAACCGACCTACTCCACCCCCTGACCAAGCAGAGAAATAAAAAGAAAAAAAAAATACAATAAAATGCCTGGACTCTAAAACAGGCTTCCCATACCTAACAAAACAAACGACCGGAGTCTGAAACAGGGTTACCATACTTTCTAACAAACAAAAGTGTCCAATAAAACAAAAACAGTCACCTTTCCAGGAGACCCGGAACAGCATGGTCCATGGGCGACCCAGGGCAATGAAACAGAATTCCCCCTCCTCCCTTCCAGAGCGTGGGGCCTCCCAGGCTCGGCTGTTGCAGGGGCTGCTTGGAGGGGTGGCCTGGCTGCTGGGCTGCTGATGGTCTTGGTGGTGGCTGCTTGGAGGAGTAGGTAGCTGAAAGGTACTAAAGGTACTAAACTAGGTACTAAAAATATTAAATATTGCACTGTAAATTTGATAATTTCACAGAGACTGGATTGCACAGGATACAAGCTGGAATTGCACAGGATAGTTGCACAGTATAAATATAATTGCACAGGATAATTACACAGTATAAATACAATTGCACTGGATAATTGCACAGTATAAATATAGACGATCTATATACGATCTTGGATATATATAAGAATATATATAAAGGCTGATATATATATAAAAATATATGATATGATATAAATATATAAATGATAGATATACTGTACATGTATATAAGGATAATTGCACAGTATAAATATGAATAATGTGAATCATGTACTATAAATGATGTGGATACCACATTTTATATGTGTATAATGTGTATATAATCTAATTTGATATGTATAAATATGAATAAATAGGGTATATAACCTGAGATAAACAGCGCAAAGTAGCTGTGATGTTGTAAGTGGTGGGTGATGACAACAACAGTCTTACATGATGTTATGTTGGTGTTGAAAGGTCGAACTACCTGCGGCAGCGCTCCTTACACTGTGGGTGCAGCGTCTGAGGCTGAAGGAGCTGCTTGAGGCCCCCACAGTCTCATGCAGGGAGTGAGAGGTCTTGTCTATGATTGACGTCAGCTTGGCGAACATCCAATCTCTATGCAGTCTTTTAACAGTTTGATCACTTTATAGACCACGATAAATGGCTATGCTATGAAGATAACTCTTTGAATGTAGAACAGTATGAATTCAGAGTGGAACATTGTTGAATCGAATTCCCGGAAATTCCACCCATCAGCAAAAACTCTTGACATCCCTCGATAATATGCGTAAAGCAGCTGGCTTAGAACATGTTTGTGTGGCTTTGATGGATTTGAGGTGAACACAATATCAGCTTTTCTTCTCAGTATTTCAAATGACTATACATGATTTTCATAATAACCTGTCATGTTACCCACAGTATTTTTTATTGCACCCTGTCAATCAGCCTTATGCTTGAGACCATAATTACAAAACTTCTCTCAACTCCGCCACCTTGAAATCCAAACAGCGAACTTACCCTAAGCTAAAGTCAAACAATGATTTGTATCTTGGTGACATTGATGCCCGACGGTGACATCCCAGCGGTGACTACTTTGACAACCTACTCATCGTATATTTTTTGCTGACGTGTGGTGCCTACTTTGTCCTGAAGCTCTCTTTCCACCTTGTCATGGTATTAATGCTTATCCAGGTGCACTGATGATAAGAACATCCATCTGTGTTACTACAGTTACTAAGCAACCACCCCCCACTCCCCAAAATACCCCCCAAAACAAGGAGAACTTTGCCTCTTTTGGATTTGGACTCCAAACAGAGCAGATATGAGCTCCCCGCTGCATCCATCTGGTATTGGCTGCCCTTGCCTTGCTCGCCTGGCTCTGGGTCCATTCAGCCTGAGTAGACGAATGAGTAGATCCCTCTGCACTTCCCCTGATGACCTCCCCCCATACAGGCGTAATATCCAGGACTACAGAACCGCATCTACAGAAACACGTGCTAAGATTAAGATTCACTTCCATTCATAACAAACAAACAAATGTAGAAGAAATAGCATCATTTCTGCGCACAAAGCAATTTCACCAAAGGTCCAAGAATCACATCACATT
>OMKR01038882.1:3107-21816 GCA_900302355.1 Cyttopsis rosea | reverse complement strand
CATTGGCAGGTACTTTCCACACACACACACACACACACACACACACACACACACACACACACACACACACACACACACACACACACACCAAACAACAAATAAATGCAATAAACAAACAAACAATAAACACATGCCTCAAACATATACATCAAATTCATACCATTGTGTTAAATAACTTTTAAAAACCTAACATCAGAAAAACAACACAGTGACTCCTCAGTGACACATACACAAAAAATACAATTCCCTGCGTGACCCCCACCTACGCTCTCCTTCCTTGACCCCTCTTCCCATTCCTCCCATCTCATCCTCTTTTCCCCCCCGTCTTGTCATAAATAAAAGCTCTTTTCTGTCAAAACCAGTGAAAGTCAAAAGTTCACCGGAGATGTCATAAATTAAAGACAACCTGGTAAGAGTTCAACAGTCATAAATCATTGGACACCTGTCACTAGTGGGGGGTCTTTTCTCAGAATAAGTGGGTATCATATTCTCTGTTGGCTATTATTCTTATTCTTAGCATCAGTCTTGTTCAATTCCTTATTGCTCTAGCTCTTCATTATCTTAGCATCCTCCCATCAATAGTGTAGTGTAGTTCCTCACCATTAAACTCTCGTTCCAGCAACAGCTACATTTCCCCAGACTGATGAAGGCCGCCACTGGAACCAGCATCTACAAGCAGGAATAAAATAGCATTATTTGACCCCCAGCAGTTCAGAACAATAAGATAAATCATTATTTCAGAGCACAGCTGGGGAGCATTTTCACCCGAACCCTAAGGCACGATAGCACCAAAGGAAGCTGCAGCTGTATTGCTCATAGTCACGCTGGGCCAAGCTTGCTTGCCAAGAAATATTTTCAATAGATATTCAACTGTCTCACTTTGTTGTCTGTCACTGAACACAGAGTGCTGCCCATCTGTGTTGCTGAATAATGCCCCACTGTGCCATACACTTTTATTTAGTGGCATCTAACAACATAAGAAGCATATTATTCATCAACTTTTCCAAGCCGCACATTTCTTAGGCCTCATTTCTATAGACTGAAAAAAAATCTATATAATGAGTTTTAAAAGGATAAGAAAAAAATAAATAGGTTGAATCAAGACAATGCAGTGAGAATACTCACTGCATCACTACTCAATATTGAAGAAAAATTATGGAAATGATCTTTTTAAAATTAGTTTTAAGACAAATTGAAGGTTAAGCTTGAGAGCACTTGAAAGCACCTACAGAGTCTGCCTCTCTAATATTCTTTGGTAGCTTGTTCCATAATTTGGGTGCATAGTTAAGAAAGGCTGCATCTCCAATATTCTTCTGAGTGGGGTGCACTCAGTTCTTCTAACAGACCAGCAGTGGAAGACCTGAGGGACCTTGATGGAAAGTAGAAGACCAGTGATTGTGTAATGAAGCCGGTCCGAAGCCATTTTGGGTGCTTCCACACCTACCCTGTTTGGTCCATTTTTGTCCGGTTCACTTGGAGAGGTGAGAACATGCATTCGAACTCTGGTGCAGACCAAACAATCAAACCATGGTCCACCTGAAAAGATGGGACGGTCCGGTTCCAAGTAAACCACGGTCTGGTTCGTTACATGTGAGAATGCAATCGGACATAATATACGACCTAATATAGGAAGCAAACCAAAATACAGTGCATTGTGGGTTGAAAACGGATGTTGACACTTGTGTTTCCACTGTTCATATTTGGTTGGAACCAAATCATAATAATGAAAGCTAGGATTGCAATCACAACACGCTGCTGTTGCGTGACAATTTGATTTTGTGACAGAAAGTGATTTTCCCTCATTCATGTTTTTCTTTTCTTGTTCAGGATTATGCATTGAAATTATCCCTCCTCACCACCCCAGTTACAAGGCTTCATATTTAAACTGAGGTAATATGCCACTACATAAGTTGAAAACTGATGCGGACTTCACGCACTACTGGGGACTGCAGAGTTTTTTATGAATGAAAAGCCAAGCGCCTCTCCGGACATCTGAGTTGAACAGCTGTCTGTACCATTTTAAATTCCAGTTTTGTGTGGACATTTGGAGTGCTGCTTGTGTTATTGCTTTTTAGTCTTTGTGATTTTCGCTGTTACGATGGAAGGTGACAGCGAATGCGCACAGCGAAGCACAAGCGGTGACGTCACCGCTGATCAGATGAATTTTCCCTCTAAAATTTTCTGTCCAATAGATGAACGGCCCGTACGACCGCGTGTCATTTGTTTACAAATGTTGGTTTGATTAACACAGGACCGTGTGAACACTGACTGAACCTGATGAAAACTGCAACAAATTAGCAACTTGCTCTTGAATCTGACCAAATCTAGCTAACTATAGGTGTGAAAGCACCCTTAGAGCTTAAGAGGACTTCTAAATAAATTCTAAAGGAAATCTAAAATCAAAGTCAAAATGGACACAGTGTAAGAAACAGATTAACTGGCATACCATACTGTTTCCTATGAAGTACTTTGCCTAAGAACCTCACTTAGCTATCTTAAAAAGGTTGAAGCAGTCTTTACTCTGAATCCAACAAAGGACAACAACTCCATGTCAAGGTGGCGCTTCATATGAAACAAACTAAATCTAGGGTGAGTGCATTTTTCAACCCAGGCCATATTAATGTTGGTTCTGCTCATTTATAACTACCTCATATAGCACAACCTCGCTGAACGCTTTACTATCGAGAAACTTACCGCTCTGCTGCAGCTTCTCACTGTGCTTGAATGCAGTCCAATAGAGCAATGTTAAAAAACACGTTCAATCTTCAAAAACCCTCAGTATGGCTGTGCTATGAACAGTTACAAATGATGGGAGCCACCATTTTAATAAGGATTGAAAAATAGCAAACCTATCCTTCTAAATCCTATCTAAATCACATTGTAACAGGTGAAGGGGATTTCCCGAAACAACAAAGATGAATAAGCTTAAGGTTATCTTATCAACATAGACATCCTGGCTGTCCTCCAAAAGCACTGCATCCTGAACACTTTTCACAGAGGGCCAGAGAGAAAGGTCCATGTTGTGAAATGGAAGAAGAGAGATGGAGGACTTCAGAGGACTCCAGATTGCTCTTTAACAAATTTGTTGTATTTGAGAATGAAAAACGCGAGCGATGCATAAAATATGGATATAATCTGTGCTCATGTACTGGTAGGAAATTCAGTGTTTGATTTCTGCCATTCATGTATAAAATCCTATGAGCGTGTCCCGACATCATAGAGGAGAAAGAGAGCACTCCAGTTACCAGTGTTTGATACCAAATTTTGGAACACTAAAGTCAGACAGTCCTTATAATTTATACTGAAAGATATACTGTATGGTTGCAATTCGTGCATTTTATCAGGTTATTCAGGGTTTAATTGACTCTTTTGCACTTCCACAAATCTGCCTAATCTAAGTGACTAGAAACAGGAATTTCCTTTAGTTTAGAATAAAATGTGACTATGTGACTATTACTGTGACTATAATGTGGGCTTCCTGATTTTGAAAAGGAGATTTAACATGCTTTTTTTTAAAAGCCTTTAGATGTTTACCCCTTTGGACAACATTTAACCGCAGTGAAAGGCTGCAGCAGAGCAGTGCACCAATATCGATGCGTCGTCCGTGTGATTTCTGGAAATACATGCTTTTTATTGCTGACCTTATATACAAGGGTTTTCAGTGATTATGTACAAGTGAGTGTGAGCATCTGTGCCCACAGGAGTACATCTGCACATAAAATGTGGATCGATGGGAGGGCCTCCTTTGTGCCCAGGGGTCACTAAGTCTAATCTTTGCTTAATACCATTCTTAGGAGTGAAGTTTTATCCACCCCACCCCCACCAAAAAACCCTTGTTGTTTAAGTGGGTTAATTTGGTTGTAAAAAAAACCCCCCACAAACAAACAATTTATTCTCTGTACTACTTACCAAACCTAAAGAGCAGCTCCCTTCTGCTCAGTCAGGAGGTAAAACATCAGATCCCCGACATGCGGGGCAGATGGATTAACTATGAATTCACATAGCAGCCCATTGTTCGCCAGGAAACTGTAGAAGGTGTTTTTGGGGTAAATTACGCCACACACCACAACTCCACCATCGGAATGCGAATGACTGGAATTTGGAATGGTTTTAGTCAATAATATTCTCAGTAATTTCTATGTTTTTTCATGCCTGGGATATGCTGCAAACATGATTGTGAGGAGTCAATCATTTCAATTGAATGTTGTTTGAAACATCTTTACAATAAAAAACATTATGTAGGTATGTTTGCTTGCTAAATGTGTGCACAAACACACAACTGTCTGTTGCTGCTGTTCAAAGTAACAATGACATATAGAGCCAAACAAAAGTTAAATACACCAAGTGGACTACCAAACCAAGTTAAGCCTACTTGCTCTCACTGTGGTCTTCATCAGCTCTGCATTGGGTAGAGATAATCATCTTAAAATGCTGAATACCACACACTGCCGATAGGGGGACATCAAGAAATGCCCAAGAGATCACCCGAAGAGAATCCAAATATTGGAAGCTTTAGTGTGGTATCCTGACCCGAGCTCCGACTGCGTAGTCCCACTCACTGAACTGAAACACAGCCAAACGTTCAGTTCAGCTCGAAGGATAAGCCAATGAGTTGAGAATTTAGTTGGATAATGATACCGTTTACAAACTGATAGCTACTATAACAAAGTCCTACCCTATTATGTACAACACGTATATTTTCGTGACACCTAATTATTGAATAAAATATTTGGTACTACTTCGAGACTTCAAGACATGAGAGAGAGGGAAAGGGAGAGGGGCGGGCTTGAGCGACTCAGCGACTGTCACTCAGGGCTCACGTTCACTGTGTATATTCATTGAACGAATCCCTGAATTTGCACCGTGCCCTCACAGTGAAGGATCTGAGACAGTCTCAGCCACCCATTTTTTCATATTGCAGGTTTCACCAAGCATTGTAAACTACGAAAGGTGGTAAGAGTGCAGTACGTTTAAAAACTTTTAATCTTGCATTAAAAAATGTCTGAAAGAAAACCAGTCTTGCAGTCATTAGAGTTCTACGTAGGCCTTTATTTATTTATTTATTTTTATGTAATGCTAGGCACTGTATTGTATTTTAGATTATGTATTGCCTTGTAATGTAATGTAATTTTACTACGTTTATCTCTTACTGCTCCGTAATTGCCTGTCACCAACAACTCCCCCCGACTGCAGGTGGAAATATCTGGTGCAATATATGTAATGTGCATTTTCTCTGTCAAAAAAACAAATAAAAGGTGTATGCAACTAAATGTCAGGTTGTTAAATATTTTTATTATACTGAAATAAAATTACAGTGCAAACAAAAACAATATCAACTGCAACTGCAGTGCAAAAACAAATGTTAAATCAAAAGCGTAATTGACAAGATATAATACTATTAACTATTATTATTATATTAACTATTAACTATATTAATTATTATTATTATTATAAACTATTAACAATAGTGTACATTAAAAAACTATCAAGAAGAAAATATTAACTTAAATGTGCAATCAAAAAGAAAATAAATAGCCAAACTGTAGTGCAAAACAAATATAAAGTCAAGAGACTAAACAAATTATGAAAAAATAACAAAAGCCTACGAACGAATGACTTGAATCCCTCACTCAGTGAGTGAGTGTATCCCTGCAAACGAATCATGTTCGCTCACAACTGACTGAGAGCTCAACTGAACTGACTGATGAACGAATCATTTCAGGAAGTTATTCAGTTCCTGAAAGCTTGTTCACCCAAAAGATTTGTTGTTTTGCACGAATCATTCGCGAACGACACAACACTACTCCACAGAAACTAGGTTTCTGCAGGCTCTGTGTGAATTCAAGTGAGTGGAAAAAGTTATTCACAGTGTCTTAGAACATCAAAATAAACTTGAACAGAATTTAATAGAATAGAATAAAAAAACAATAAGTAGGAGTAAGAGTTTCTACTCACCAGCAGCCCCCCGCCTCCAAGCCCACCGAAATACCAGACATAACTGGCCAGCCGGTCCTGCTGGATGTAGGTGATTTCTCCCATTGGGAACAGTAGCAGCAGGTTGGTCAGAATACAGCACAGGGCTAGCGGCAGCAGGGCTAATCCCAAGGACCGAGCGAAACCGACAGAGCAACACATGCTGTGGCCAAGACACCCCAAAAAAACAACTGCAACGACGAAAGGACAGCACGCAAATGGAAGAACACAGAACAGAGTGGAAGAAGAGGGAGAGGGACACGAGGGGAGGATCAGGCCAGCTGCTTGAAGCCAGGAAATGAACAAGTGGTCTCTGGAAAGCTTGGCGTTTGTGTATTTGTGTGCGTGCGTGCACATGTGTGCACGTCCGCAAGGCCAAGCGTAACAGATTCTCCCCTCTAGCAGATGGACTTCTGCCGTGATGTATCGTGCCTCAGGAAACACACACACACTCACAGGAATAGGGGTGACCAATCCCATAAGAGAACCCAGCCAGAAAAATATGACAAATCCCACAAGAACAGACTGCTGTGACTGTGTGTGTGTGTGTGTGTGTGTGTGTGTGTGTGTGTGTGTGTGTGTGTGTGTGTGTGTGTGTGTGTGTGTGTATATGTGTGTGTGTGTGCGTGCGTGTGCATTTTCAGTTTTCCCACACACTCTTTGGCAGCAGGGCTTTTTAACGAAAGAATGAACTTTCCTCAAAACCACTAGTCACAAGAGCTTGTCTCCCCAAATATATTACAATCTCAGTCCGTGTCCAGTTTATCCAGTCTATATCAATTGGGTAGGTATGTTAGATATACAGTATATTAATAGTCCATCATTGCTAAAATGACCTATGGCAGGATTCAGCACTTTCAGTATTCTTGGGAACTTGTTGTGGACGTGTGAGCCAAATTCGCCATGGGAACCAAAACGATTGATGTTTGTTTATGTGTTTGCCTGTGCTTTTGTGCAGTTGTGCTCGATCGGAGGGCTCCGGTAGTTTGCGACCAACCCTGATAATCCATCTGGAATGCAGATTAACTGAGATTAACAAACCAACAAGAGGGTTTCACAAACACAGCGCTTAAATAAGATTATGTAAATGAGAACAAATTTTGTATTAACATGTTATTAACACTTAAACATTCTGTTCTGTACAGCATTAAGAAAATATTTCAAAGAACTTGAACTGGAACACCAGAAACTCGTGCAGATCTAGACACACCTCCCACATGGACAAAAATGCAGGTAGGAATATATAGGAATATATATAAAGAGTATGCATTCTCCCAAAATTCTGGGACTTGGGGACAGACGGTGAATAGAAAATGGATTCTCTTTAAATATTATTTTAGATTTCATTTTAAGTGTCTAGGTCTCCTTTGTGTGTGGAGTGTGACGGGTGGTTTACTGTTTTCGTCCCGGTCATAGAATGACAATGAGGATCATTGGGCTTCATCACAGCCACAATGAGTCAGACA
This sequence comes from Cyttopsis rosea, assembly GCA_900302355.1. Lineage (NCBI taxonomy): Eukaryota > Metazoa > Chordata > Actinopteri > Zeiformes > Parazenidae > Cyttopsis > Cyttopsis rosea. The sequence continues at coordinate 14,377 of OMKR01038882.1, read as the reverse complement.
GGAAGCAGGAAATGCTTCCATGACCCACTTCCTTCTGCCTGTGAGCTGACCAATAGGCTGTGGTGTGTAAACAACAATCAATGAGATGCCAATGTGAGTGAGTCCACTGATTCATGAACTTTTAAAACTGTATTTGGACTATAAAATGTACAACTTCTATAATGCAGGATAGCGCTTTTGTTGGTCGCTTTCATGAATCAGCATAACACAGAATGAAAATGTCTGGTCCTTTAACTTGGTTAAAAGACCAATCAGTAATATTTTATTCACTTGCTGTGCAACTTCACCATATCAGCAAGGTCATCCATATGCTTCATCATCCTATGTTCCTTGAACCCTATGATCCTTCAATACATTTTTCTCAAATTTTGGTTCCTATGTTCTGTCTGACCATCGACCAGTGCCTATGGAAAACCTTTCCTCAAAGTTTTTATGTTTTATGGTTTTATGGTGCTCCATGAATCCTTTCAGAAGTTATGCCACACACCCACCGCCACACCACTCTTTTGCCAAATTGGTGTGAAAAGCTAGGTTGTGTTATGGTGCCCAGACTACACCACTTGCAGAATCTTAACGTGGCAGGGGTGTTCACCCTATATGATGCTTCTTCTTAAATTATTTTGTCTTGCGGACAGTGTTCAAACTACTATATAAAAGTGTGCCATGGTAGGAAAAAAGGCTGGGAAACTGTTGTTATAATGTGTGGCATTATATTACTAACCACACCCCGATTTTACATTTGGAGAAACATTGAAGGGGAAAGCAGGAAACTCATATAGTTCAAGAGTACATCAATGAATTGACTTGAGAAGTGGTTATTTTAGGAAGAGACAGATTAAAGAGGCAAAAGCTCCTTGATAGCCAGTCTGCCCACGGCTGAAAAAATTATACCTTGTAAAACTTAAAGTACTTTTATTAGTTTATGCAGAATCACACTCAAATCATTGATATAAGAGGTTTAAAAAAGTCCTGTATTAATTAGATTTACATATCTGACAAATACGCATCATCTGACTTAAAATATATATATTTTGAATCTGATTTGAATTTCTCTGGAACAAAATTAGATTAAAAGTCAAACCACAGGAAAGAAAGTGGTGTATCATAAATTCAATGGCGGACATTAATATGAACCAGGTAGACATTTGATATGTGTTTTTCAGATGTTTTAGAGTTTTAAAAAATGGTAGTAAACAGGTTGGTAGTAAACATCATCCAAACGATTAACGATTATCCGTAAGCTCTGGGGTCTGATCCTGCCCACAGGACCCTGGTTGGCTGAAACCCCTGATGGTTCCACCAATCTCCAACTGTGATGATTTGACCTCGTCCGAACTGCGAGCGCTTGTGGCCTGCAGGTGGATAGAAGAACAAATGGAAAATTACACACTTTTTAAATCTTCTTTTTATAATTCACTGTTATGGGTTCCAAATTAATGTATTTCAAGAATGAAGATACTGTAGGTTCGCTATTTTTTCAACCCAGGTCTTGTGTTCCCAAATGTTCCCATCATTTATAACTGCTAATAGCACAACCTCGCTTTGTGCTTGTTGCCAACAGCAATCTATATATTCCATATACCTTGCTGAATAAAATAAAATAAACCTAATGTGACCTCTAGCATAATCACAGCCTCATGAAATTGTAGACCCAGAATATAGACTATAGAATATAGACACATTCAGAAAATGTATGGGATGTCCAGGTACATTGAAGATAAGTGGATTTTTCTGAGCCATTTTCAGAAAAAAGTGCTTGTCAATTCACACAAATCTGATGCTGCATCACAGTACACAGTTTTCTAAAGTGTTTTTCAAGGTCATGAGGTCTTCAGGTGGTCTTTTGGGGGGATTTCTGACCCTTTCCCCATTCCTGAATGGTCAAAATGGCTAGAAAGAACAGAATTTGGTGCAGAAACTAATCACACAAAATTGAGCGTGGGAATGGCCATCATTAGGCATGAGTATAATGTTTAAAGCCCCTTTACACTCAAAATAGTAATAATTTTATCAGGCGAAATTAAAAATATAATGTTTATTACTTTTTAATTGATAGAAAAGATTGACATACAGTGTCAAGCTGCATCTCAAATGATTCCTTAGGGTCTCAGCTTTCTGAAGGTGTAAGGCACTTGTATGTGGCACCAACTGCTGACCCACACCACCCACCCAAACTCCAACACCTCCATCTCACTCGGAACCCAAGAAATGGGCCTGGAGCTTAAGAGGTTAAAACTGTTAACCAGAAACCAAAGGTTGGGAACTACTTTGTTTTTTCAAGCGATTCGGGACGCATCGACCAAAAGACTTATGACCAAAAGTCAAATTTACAAAGCAAATAGTGCTGCCCACCACCATACCCATATGACAAAAACTCATTTAAAATAGGACAATATCCAGTATGTTGTGATGGTGAGGACAGCATGCGAGAGATGACAGGCAAGCTTCAGAGAGACTTCACCCTAACACTGAGGGAGGGACAGAAGAACCCAACACAAACACAAAAACAGAGGAAAAAGACATTACATGGGAACGGGAACCCAGAGATAGAGAACAGTAGTGAGTCAGATACATCAAGCACACACTCAGAAGAGAGAGGGCCCGACACTACAGACACAGAAAGTACATCGCCAGGCACCAAGAACCGGCAGCTGTATCGGCAGAGAACAGGGAGGGAAGTGCTCTGATCCATTTCCAAGACCAAATGGACTATGAGAGAAAGGCCAGAGAGGACAGAATAAAGGAATACAAGGCCCTTCCCCAGGTCAGGGAACAGCCCTGGCAACAGCAGCGGAAAAAAGACCCCAGTTCGAATCATCCAACTCCCCATCCCCAGGTGTGCTCCGTTTCTTCACCCGACAGACAAGATGTGACATGCCAGGATCCACAGGATGGTAGCAGAAGAGGACAGACCACAGCCGAGTTGGGGGACATGCTAACAACACTGGAGAACGCAATCGAAAGCTTAATGGTGGACTTCAAAGAAAACAATTGGAAGAAGAAGAATAAGAAGAAGAATGATTTATTCATCACACATTATACCACACACATGCGGAGGGTGACACACACACACACACACATGCAGGAGTGGTGAACGATGAGATATAGTCTCTGCTTTTATCCCATCCTGGCCGTCCTTCCTCCAGGGGCAGCCAGGAGCAGTGGGCTTAACACATGGACCGAATTAATCTAAATCTCTTTATTTGCTCAAATCACCTTATCTTGGTCTGCTACGCCATGGCCTCGTTTGTTCTATAGGCAGTGTGTTGCTGTGTGCTTAACATTTACAGCTGTCCTGTCTTTTCAGCCGGGAGGGGGCCAACAGGGATACTCAGGGGGCCCTGCCCCCGCCCCCGGCCAGCCCATGCCAAATTACCCAGGCGCCCCGGCAACTAACCCCTCCATGCCTGGATATGGAGGCATGCCGCCGGCCAACACACAGGCGCCTGCGCCTGTGCCTGCCATCCCTGTACGTAGCCAGAAATGTCGTTATGTGTATGTATACAGTTTGTATACATTTCTTTGAGATTTGGATCCTGACAAGCATCGAGATTGGTTCAATTTTCCTCTCAACTCTTTTCTCCTTTGATTCAGTTGCTATATATGGTCTAATGCATCCGTGGAAGTTTTTGCCTTTGACAAATTAGTCCTCAGTAATTATCTTAAGTTTGTCATTTTAAAAGATTTGTTCGCTATGAACGAATTATATCTTGCATCACATCAAATGATTGGCTATGAAACTCATTAGATTAGTAATGTTTCTGTCCTGCATTATCTTGATAGTGTGTTTTGTTGTTCAGAAGGGATTCAGGGGCTCCATTAAAGACTTCCCGGGGGCCGATCCACTGAGGGATGTGGAGGTTCTTCGCAAAGCAATGAAGGGTTTTGGTAAGTTGATGATGCTCATTTATATATGGAAATCCTAGTTTGAAGTCATAATTCTAATCATAATCTTGGCGCATGAGTCATTAAAACGATGGCCTCAAACTTTGTTTCTTTTTAAATCAAATTGGATCATTTAGATAAAATAAATCCCTTCTACAGGCACCGATGAGTCTGCCATTATTGAGCTGCTTGGAAGTCGTAGCAGCAAGCAAAGGGTTCCGCTGGCAGCTGCCTATAAAACAACTTATGGAAAGGTACGTTTTGGTTTTCGTGGACCTCCCAGGCTGATGCCGATCACCGGCACCACCATGTGGGATCCATTTCGAGGGTGAACTTGCTCTCACGGCCTCTGTGTTTTTTCCGCAGGATTTAAACCATGACCTGAAGTCTGAGCTCACTGGAAACTTTGAGAAACTGACAGTGGCCATGCTGATGAAGCCCACTCACTTTGATGCATCTGAGCTGAGGGAGGCCATAAAGGTTGGAAGCTGCTTGAGTTCTTGAGACTTTGCTTAATTTGCACTTATGTTGTGTGACTCATCTTAGGTTCCAGTTTAAGTTTGGGCAATTTGAGGCGTCATTGCTCGTAGTGGTAGAAATGACCCATGAATGTGATTTTGTCATCCCTCCTAGCCCAATGTCATGTCTCATGTCTTGTTTGTTATGAGCTATTTATATTTTTGAATGTTGTTAATTTTCCGTGCAGGGAGCCGGAACTGACGAAGCGTGTCTCATCGAGATCTTGTCTTCTCGCTCCAATGCAGAGATTCGCGAAATCAGTGCAATCTACAAAGCTGGTGAGCAATCCCTTTTTGTTTGAAAATACTGGCCTCTTTTACTTTAATGTCTAAAAAAAAACCAATCCTTTTAAAATAAGAAATGACTTCAAAGGGCCAATTATCAGTCTCACTCTTTCAGTCTTAAATGTTGTTTAAAGCGGTAATCCGTAAGATTATTTTGTTACAAAATCCTATATTTGATAGTTTACTTCGCTGGCACTTAATAAGCAGCCGCCAATAGATGTATTTGTGCTATGCATGTGCTCCTCTATATGCTGTTTTTCCATTGTTGGGGGCGGGGTCCGCCTTTCCAACTAAGCCGTTGGAAAAGTTCAGAAGAACTTTCGAGAAAAAAATGACTTCTTCAAAAATGTTTCAGTTTTGAATGGAACGCTGAGACTTGTAGTGTAATCCACAGATGGTTTAATTACTATAATCGAGGAGATAATCTATAAGAGGAAGGTCATCAAGTGAATTTCAGTGTTCCACACCTTCAACATCATACCACGTGTTTCTTCCAGAGTACGGGAAGACCCTGGAGGATGCCATCTCCAACGACACCTCAGGACACTTCCGCAGACTCCTGGTCTCCCTCTGTCAGGTACAACACATTTTTTTAAACGTTCAGAGTGGGAAAGCTTCTCAACCTTTGTGAGCGCTTCACATACTTTATCACATACTTTATCACATACCTTCCTCTTTTTGTAGGGAAACCGCGATGAGAGGGAAACTGTGGACATCGCCATGGCCAAACAGGATGCTCAGGTAGACCCCGGGTGAAAGTACCTTACAGAACTTTACAGCATTTGTGGAGTTATAATTTTGTTATAGATGGCCTATATTAAAATTTGTGTGTGTGTGTACGTTTGTGTGTACGCTATAGAAACTGTACACTGCCGGAGAGAATAAAGTGGGAACTGACGAGTCCCAGTTCAACGCCATCCTGTGTGCGCGCAGCAAGCCACACCTCAGAGCGGGTTCGTGTTTCAACCGTCATTCAGTCATTCTTCCTCTTCCTCTTTATCACCTCTGCTATCGGCATGAATACCTTGGCTGATCTCTCTACACACGTTTGCGCACGCTCCTCTTCAATGACAAATTTGCAAAAACCTTTCTATTCGGTCGTTGGGCTATACACACTTTTGTCCAAAGTGACTTAGTGATATCAAACCAACTGTAGATCACAGTCACAGCTGAACCTTCTCTCGTGGCACTAGTAGAGTTGGATAATGTTTTTATTTTTTTAGAGATGAGACAGGTCAGTTGGTGCAAGTGGTGCATTTGTTTACCTTGGTGTTAGGTGGTATTCTATCTATCCAGATTAATGATTACCTACACGATATTGGGCCATAGACTACTATGAACTATTAAAGAACAAACTATTGTTCATATTACTATTAACTAGTAAAGAAAATAATTATTATTCATCTATTTATTTAGCAAATCGTTGTTAAATAAGCTACATCCGACTATATCAGATCTAGGAATCACCCAATGGGCCGCGTGATGTTGACAGGACAGCCCGTAATAGGCCCGCGGGCCAGAGGTTTACCGCCCTCACCTTACTGTGACTCTTCTGTCCGTCAGTCTTCCACGAGTACCAGCAGATGTGCGGCAGAGACATCGAGAAGAGCATCTGCAGGGAGATGTCCGGGAACGTGGAGTCCGGCATGGTGGCTGTGGGTAGGTTCAGGGAAACATGCGAAACGTCTGATAAGTATAAGTATAAAAATAATTGTCAAATATATACAAGTAACTAAAAAGATATGAAACAGAAGTCATAGTCATATCAAAATATGCAGAATATACAAAATGGAATACTATGCACAGGATAAATTATTGTTATGGATATATAGGATATAAATATGAATTATTACTATCTACTATAAAGGATAAACTATAAGGATAATATTCAGTAGTTAAGGGTGTAAATAAATCACTTTATCAAATGCATATTAGTGTCTTAAACGTAGTGTCAAATATTAGTCTAAAAAATACAAAACAGAAATCGTGAGATATATAAAGATATACAAAATGTGATACTATGTCATAACAATAATTTATCCTGTGCATAGTATCGCATTTTGTATATTCTTCCACGAGTACCAGCACAGTATCCTGTGTTTTGTATTTTTTTTGCTATTTGTATATATTTGGCAATTGAAATTTTCAATTATTGTATTTTATAATAATATTTTTTTTATGCTAATGGTCTAGTTGAATGCACCAAACCTCACCACAACAAATTCCTAGTATATGTAAATGTACCTGGTGGAATAAACCGATTCTGATTTAAGTGAATCACTGCTGGATATGACCTTTGCTTCCAAGCAATGTTTTATTGAAACTTTGGAAAAAAATGGGGGAGGGCATGCACTAGTTTAAGGCTCTAATAACATTGCCTCTGATGTTTTTTTTCTAGTGAAATGCATCAAGGACACTCCTGCCTACTTTGCAGAAAGGCTCCACAAGGCCATGCAGGTAAAGTTTTTATTTGTATAAAAAACAAACAAAAAAACAAAACGACTGTCTAAATGTAAATTGTTAATAAATATGTACATATCCTCCGTCCCACAGGGAGCCGGGACCAAGGATAGGACTCTCATCCGCATCATGGTGTCCCGCTCTGACGTCGACATGCTGGACATCAGACAGGCGTATGTGAGGACCTACGGGAAGTCTCTGTACACCCACATCTCAGTAAGTCCCCTCGGGAGTGTAAAACCTCATTATTAAAGATCCTCTTCTTGACTGCTGGCCTTGACTAGTGGGGGGGAAAAATCATAAAGCATAGTATCGCAATATTTTCCCCCACGATTAATACATTTTTTTAAATAATGGGCCGTGAGATATAGGCCATGGCCACACTAATGCGGATAAATTTAAAAACGCTGCTTCCGTGTCTTTAATACTACGAAAGGAAATCTGCAGCTGCAACGGAACAGGTTCACTTTGAAGCGGTGTTATCGTAATGCGTTCTTAAGTAACGCAATCTTAAGTCATTTAATATTCTGAACACGTCCAAATCACTTTATTAATCCCCGGAGGTAAATTCCAGCGGTTGGAGCAGCAACACTTTCATACTCATACTCATATTCATACACAATACTGTATGGGCTTTGGAGAGACTTTAAAACTTTTAATGGAGACACGGCAAACTAATTAAATGACTTGTAAACACGTAATTAAACTGAACAGAGTTGATATCACACGTGAACAGACAGGTCGTCGGCCGTCGCTCGTAGGTTCCTGCCGCGTTTTCATGAAGCTCGTGGACGGAGCGGCCCAAAACGGAGATAAAAAGATGTGTTTTAAAAATTTTATTGCAGTCAAATGAGAAATAAACGAATAACATATCGCAGTATCATATCGCAAAACATAAAGAATCGCGATATTATCGTATCGGGACCCAAGTATCGCGATAATGAGATCGCTGGCGATGCCCTACCCGAGCCTTGACCCATTTCTCCTTTTTGTTTCTCCCTTTTTTCTTTTCCCCTCCGTCTTCCTCAGGGTGACACCTCCGGAGACTACAAGAAGTTGCTTCTCAAGCTGTGTGGAGGAAGTGACTAAGAGGAGGAGCCACGTGCCACTATATTAAGGACGGCGTTTTCAGTCCTGATCATAACTTCTATCCACTTCCATGTGCCGTTATGAAAACGCCCCATAGATAGTTACTAAATCCAATGTTTCTTTTTTCTTGTTTTTTTTTTTTTTTTTTTTTACTTCATTCCTTTTTTTTTTTTATATACTGGAAACTAACCTTTGTACTAATGCGTTGCAATAGATGATGAGCGATGAGTTTGAGCGGATAACGTTTTGCCATCTGCCCTTTCCCTAGATAATATAATAAGTTTAATTGTGGGATTTAAAGGTGACAGATTTCAGATTTTTAATTTCCCATTCTGTTTAGGTCTGTTAACCAAACTATAACTTTGGTTTAAAGTTGCCTTTCTAGTCGAACACCACAAAAGTCAATCGAAACTTAATTCTACCTCAGGTTTGTGTAACTTTTAAATATCTAAAAGGAGCAGGGGGGTAAAACCTGAGAATCAAGGAAGTTAATGCGATATTAAAGTTCGCAATTTTATTTCACGCACATTTAGTTTTGTTGTTTTTAGTTTTATATATAAATGCCTACCACGCCAAGATTTTCACACACGTAGCCATGCCAGTTTGTGTGAAGTGGCCAAGTGTCATGAAGCCACGGTGAGGATTCTAAAACCTTAGCTTGAATGATGCATGACTTTACTCCGAATGATAGATTGATGTAATGAAGGTTTCTAAACCATTCACCTGCTAAGGTTGCCTATTCCGTCTTTTCCGTGTCCATATAAGCGTGGCTATGCAAATTTGTGCTTAAAATGAGAACATTGAATTTCCCTAAAAATTCTGCATATCACTTTATTCATTTTGTTCTGATAATTGAACATTTCATGAACACATGTTGCCTTTTTGCGGAACGCTGAACACCCAAAGCCTATAGAGTATAGAGAGTATATGCCAATGTATCCCACGCTGCTTAGTGATATTAAAGAATCTCTACGTCAACCCATTTCATCTGGAAAATCTATATCTGTATTTTAATATACATTAAATGTAATCATGACATTTGTTTTTTTATGATCATGCTTTTATTACATAGTAGAAGATTGTAAAAGCTGCCTGTCTAGGTTTTACTACCAGTAGAGGGCTCTTGGTCACATGAATATGGATTTTGGTTCACAAAACATACACATACATATTTGTATGTGTATGTGTTTGTGTCTATATACAGTATATATACAGTATATCAAATGCACAAACAATATATGCCAATTGTATTTTGTAATTGTTTAAATCATGCTTTGGTCATTGATTTCAATTGTTCTCTTTGCCATTTACTAACAATTGCATTTTGATGTTTTGATGTCTCCCAGCTGCAATTCTCAAAAATAAATATATTATAACACACAAGGATTTTTCCATGCAAACTGGAGCGACGTGTTTACATAAAACATTGAATGCGGATCCTTTTTTTTTTTTCCCCTTTCCATGAGCACAATCAGCTATTTGCATTTCAAAGCCAGTTCCGCTTTTCACCACCTTGGCCTATATTTTGCATGGAGTCGGTGCAGGAAGCTCTCAAAAATAACAAAAAAAATGGAGCCTTCTGCCAAAAAGGTGCAAGTAATACGGCTTACATAAGTGAGTGTCCTGCTCTCTAATCTTTGAGGGGGAAAATGTTCAAGTTTCCTTTACAGTTGGTTGGCATGACCAGTGGAATGGCAGAGCAGCCTTTCTGGAGGTTATAAATAGCGTTCCAATGGAGGCGGCGCTGGAAAGAGTACTGGAAACCCTTCCTCTGAGTAAGTGTACTGATACCGGAGCAACCTATAAGTAACTAGTTCCAACTGCTCTCATCCCAGTGCTCCAGTAGGTTCACACCTGTAATGGGACTTTATTGAGTAAAGAAAATACGAATCTTCAGTACTTATAGTTTGACTTGAGCTCTTTTCCAACAAGGTATTGTGCTTTTACTACTTTAAGCAATTTCAAAGTAAGTATTTCAAGATGAATCCATATCCTCGGTGTAGACAAAATGCATTCAATTTAATTTCTTAAATCACAGGATTAATTTTCCGCTGCCAACCTAATAAAAGGATTTCTGTGTCTGTGTATATGGAAATCATTTACTCGAGTAGAAGTAGAAGTTGTGACGATGAAAACGACTCGAGTAAGATACTATACGAGTGGTTTACAAAAAAAAAACTACTCGAGTAATTACTTATCGAGTAACTTTTGACATTGCCCGGTGGATTTATATAAGCACCGACAGAGAAAGACTTTAATTAGATTGGATCTGGACATTTCAATGCATTTTGTCCACAGGGATTCACGTTGAAATACTTACTTTGTAACTGTTGAAAGGTCGTAAAAGTACAATACCATGTTATACCAGAAAATATCTCGTATTGATATTAGTTTTAGTCAATAAAGTACCATTATAGGTGTAAACCTACTGATGTAATGTACTGCAATGAGAGTAGTTGTGACTAGTTACTTTCCAACTGTGAATGTAGGAGACAATGGCAACGTCCAAACTCTTCTTTCTGCCTTTTTTGTATTTTATTTTTTATTTCATTATTCAGCACTGAATTGAGCTTGACCCCTTGACCTCACTTCCATCCGCACCACTCTCGCTTTCAAGAATAAAAGCACACAAGCACCTTGCTGGACAAAGAGGGGACGACTATTTCATGCGTATTTCAAGGTATTTGTGTATTTTTCTCTGCAGTGGCCGTGACTGCTTGCCGTGATACCTTCCGAGGAAATATGGGTCGAAAGGGAAACCGGACCTTTCCATCTGGGTTGTTATTTTCATTTAAAAAATCAGAGAGAGAGACAAACCAGAGCACTTTCCTCCAGCCTAAATGACTCTTAATTATTAACATGTGGATGCAGTATAGGGATATAGGAGCTTTAAATGGGATTTTTTTTCTTTCATTTTTTTCACTGACTTTTTGTTCCTCACACTTACACACATAGAGGAGCTCACTGTTTGTTACAGTCATCTGTGACGTGCACACAGGAGTCGATCAATAATCAATAATACTCCCCCCCCCC
>OMKR01038879.1:0-10978 GCA_900302355.1 Cyttopsis rosea | reverse complement strand
CTATGCAGGGATTGTGAGGGCAAGCCACACTCCAATGCACCAGCAAACACACACACACACACACACACACACACACACACACACACACACACACACACACACACACACACACACACACACACACAGACTTGCACTTGAATGTCTTGTGTCACCCATTTATTATTTATTGTCAAAACATAGAAAACGAGTTGTACTGCCCTGGTGAGGATCTTTAAAATGTCACAGCTGCAAGACCCATCCTTCTCACAGCAGACATTTTGATGTATATAGTTAATAACATTAATTGTAGGTCTGTTTCATTTAGGTGTTACTGTGCATGGACATGTCAAAATGTCTGCATGACATGGAAAATGTCTGCATGACATGGAAAATGTAACGTGATATTTCTGCTAACTTATATAAAACAATGTGTTGCAGGAATGTTCACTCTCACGGAAGTAGCCTCGCTGAACGACATCCAGCCAACCTACCGAATACTGAAGCCGTGGTGGGATGTCTTCATGGACTACCTGGGTGTGGTCATGTTGATGCTAGCCATATTCGCTGGAACCATGCAGCTAACCAAGGACCAGGTGGTCTGCCTTCCCATTATCGAGGAGCCTCTGATGGAGAGCGGGGGCTATGCAGGGGCTGCTCCCACTGACTGGGATGGGGATTCCCCCATTAGACTGGACGCAGCACCCCTAATGGCCAAAGACCTGCCTGATAGCATTCTCCATAATATCCACTTTGCCGAGCCGGGTGTCACTCTGGGACAGTCTCCTCCAACAGGGGTCAGGACCAAGCTGGACTTCCAACAGTATGTGTTTGTCAATCAGATGTGCTACCATGTCGCTCTCCCCTGGTACTCCAAATACTTCCCCTACCTCGCGCTCATCCACACGATTGTACTGATGGTCAGCAGCAACTTCTGGTTCAAATACCCAAAGACGAGTTCCAAAATAGAACATTTCGTTTCCATACTGGGGAAATGTTTCGAATCGCCGTGGACGACCAAAGCGTTGTCTGAGACCGCGTGCGAGGACTCGGAGGAGAACAAGCAGCGGCTGGCCGGCGCCTCCTCCCTACCAAAGCATTTCTCAATGAGCAGTGAAGAAGGCAGCCCAAACCAATCCACCCCAATGCTCGCCAAGTCTGGGGTCAAGTTTTCGGCCGAAAAGCTTGTGATTGAAGTTCCATCCATGACCATTTTGGACAAGAAAGACGGCGAACAGGCCAAGGCCCTCTTCGAGAAAGTCAGAAAATTCCGCGCCCATGTGGAAGACAGCGACTTGATCTATAAGCTTTACGTCGCTCAAACTGTGATAAAAACCGTGAAATTCATTTTAATTCTGTGCTACACAATGACGTTTGTTGCTGCTATAAACTTTGACCACATGTGTGAGCCTGAAATAAAACACTTGACCGGCTATTCCAAATTCCATTGCACGCACAACATGGCATTCATGCTGAAGAAGCTCCTCGTCAGCTACATTGCTCTTATATGTGTTTACGGCGTGGTGTGTATTTATACGCTGTTCTGGCTTTTTCGCAGACCTCTAAAGGAGTATTCCTTTGAGAAAGTCAGAGAGGAGAGCAGCTTCAGCGACATACCGGACGTGAAGAATGACTTTGCTTTCCTCTTACACATGGTAGATCAATACGACCAGCTGTACTCCAAGCGCTTTGGGGTTTTTCTCTCCGAGGTCAGTGAAAACAAACTGCGGGAGATCAGCCTGAACCACGAGTGGACCTACGAGAAGCTGCGGCAGCACGTAACCCGCAACGCTCAGGAAAAGCTGGAACTTCATCTTTTCATGCTGTCTGGCGTGCCCGACGCAGTGTTTGACCTCACCGATTTGGAAATCCTGAAATTGGAGTTGATTCCAGAGGTCAGGATAACTGCGAAAATGTCGCAGATGATAAACCTCCAGGAGCTGCACTTCTACCACTGTCCCGCCAAAGTCGAACAGACCGCTTTCGGTTTTCTTCGCGACCACCTCCGGTGCCTTCATGTCAAATTCACTGACGTTGCGGAGATTCCCACCTGGGTGTACTTGTTGAAAAACTTACGGGAATTGTATTTGGTGGGTAATCTCAATTCTGAAAACAACAAAATGATCGGGCTGGAGTCTCTCCGTGATCTAAGACACTTAAAGATCCTCCACCTCAAAAGCAACCTCACGAAAATCCCCACCAACATAACCGACCTCTCCCCGCACCTCATCAAGTTGGTGGTTCACAATGACGGTACCAAACTCTTGGTACTAAACAGCTTGAAAAAGATGCTGAACCTCGCAGAGCTGGAACTTCACAATTGTGAACTGGAACGGATCCCTCACGCCATCTTCAGTTTGACCAACCTGCAGGAGCTGGACCTCAAATCCAACAACATTCGCACAATTGAAGAGGTCATTAGCTTTCAGCATCTGAAGAGACTGACCTGCCTCAAACTCTGGCACAATAAAATAATTACCATTCCGTTGTCGATAAGTCACGTCAAAAACATCGAGTCGCTCTATCTGTCGCACAACAACCTAGAATCCCTGCCCTCGTCATTGTTCACCCTTCTCAAGCTGAGGTATCTTGACGTCAGCCATAACTCCATAGTGGTCATACCGTTGGAGGTGGGGTTTCTGCAGAACCTCCAGCATTTCGCCATCACAGGTAACAAAGTGGAGGTGGTGCCTAAGCAGCTGTTCAAGTGCACCAAGATGAGGACATTGTGTCTCGGCCACAACTGCATCTCCGTCCTCCCGGAGAAAGTCGGCCAGCTGGTGCAGCTGACGCAACTGGAACTGAAGGGGAACTGTCTGGATCGCCTCCCGGCGCAGCTGGGCCAGTGTCACCTCCTGCGCAGGAGCTGCCTGACCGTGGAGGACCACCTCTTTGACTCGCTCCCCCTCGAGGCCAAGGAGAGCATCAACCAGGAATCCAATGTTTCTTTTTCAAACGGGGTCTGAGAGTCTCACGTCACAAATTTTCAAGTCCATCGTTTGGTTTTGTGTTTATCAATGCTTGTCACGCGAAAGAACGGTTTTGCTCAGGGTTGATTTCTCTGGAAGTAATAATTGAGTATTTACTGGTAAAATGTCATCCATACACATAACTAACTATTTCCGCTATTTCCATGTATGTTTAGGTTGGTGTTATACAATATTTCCTGCTTATTTGTATAACAAATGTGATGAATGTCCCCATTCAGTGCTTGTACTTGCGTGTGTTTTTACGTATTTTATTTACATTTTATTTATTTTGAATGTATTTATTTTTTAGTGTATACAACGTTTGCACAAAAGGGACGCCCCCTAGTGTTCACCTTTGGTAGCCAATGTTCATGCAACATCAGTGTATTGTATCACTGCATTATACAGTATGTAGACATTGTAATTTCTTTCCCTATTAGTATGATTTAATTTGTATTTTCATACCATCCATTGTGCTTAATAGACCCAGTGCACCAAGAATTGTACTTCAAAATTGTTGCCAATTAACCCTGGTCTATATTATGATCAGCTGTGCTAGTAAATTATCTGATTATTCACAATTTAGGAAATGTAATAGAACAGTTCTCTGCTATATTTTTGTATCTGGTTCATTGCATACGTTGTGTGTGCATTTTATTCAGGAGTAGGCATGTATGGTTTCTTTGTATGCAATTATAAAACAGCACAGGTACAGTATGGTAGAACTATTATCAGTCAATCTAGTAATACACTCCCAGATCATGTGCATATGACACATTTTCATATAAAACATAAAAGGACGGGTTGCATCCGATTTTTTTTTTGCAGTTTCAGGAAATGTCCAGGTCTTCCAGTGTAGTCAGAAAACGTCCACAGTAGCATTGAGAGAGAATGTGTATTTGATACCGTGTCATAAACTCTTTACAACTAGAAATACAACTAAAGTTTGCACTCTAATGCTTTTTTTGCACAGAAAAACAAATGTATAAATAGCTGTAAATATGTGCAGTGGAACCTTGAATTCCAAACATACTTGATTTTCCCTGGAGATGTTTCTTTCTCCTTAAATGACATAATGTTTCAAACAACTATAGAGGAGGAAAGCTCACAAAAATACATTTTTTGTTGGATATTTAAACAAACCAAACAGCAATTTTCTTCCCTATTTGTACATATACTCTGCATGTACTAGGGACAAACATTTTGATTGACCACACATGCAAATAAATAAGAAGATGTTTTTTCTTTCTTTCTTTAATCTCGGATGGGCATGTTAGAGTTAAATGTTACAGTATCTATATTTACCTTTAGATTTCATCACATCATATTTACCTACTTTTAGTTGCCAGCTACAGTACACACATGTATTCAGGTGCTTTATTTGGTCACTGCTATTTACATTGCATTGGTTTTAACATTGATGCAGTACAACCCACCACAGACCATCCTGCCAAGTGGGTGACCACACTTTCTGTTTTGAGCATGGCTCTGAAGCTCATATTTCATAACAAACCACAATGTTGAATACGGACTAATGACTGTCCCAGATTTAAATATAGACCGAATATAACACTATAATATACTTTATTCAGCGTATAATTTCATAAAAGGTCATTTTGATTCACATTTTGAAACCTATCTTTAAAGCATTTTGCTCTCAGGTTCATAAAACATGAAAAACGTTGGGAAATTCAACAAATTCTAGACAACTTTACTGATGCAACAGTCTACTTCCTGTATGAGAACTTATTTGCCAAACTAGACATGTTGTAAAAGTCCTCAAACAGAAAAATATAAATTGCTTTGAATCATTAAAAAACCATGTTTAGCATATTTTCACATAAATCCCTTTAAACTTTGGACATGGAGCAATATGAGTGTGTTACACGGAGAACCTTTAGTGTTGCTGTGTCTTGAGTAGGGTTTTCAACTGGATATGCTGAAAAATAGTTCTCATATTTTCAATAACTTCAGATTGATTATCATTGACGGTTCTGCTTTGTTCACTGTCGCCATCACCAAATCAACTTTCAATAAATGACCTGCATGCTGTTGCCCTCATGTGGAAATATATTGTTACTGCATAACAGACATTTTTCTTTTAGTAACAGGAACATCATGTTGGAAAGGAAAGCAAATAAACATTAAGATGCACAGCCTAGGGCACCTGCAGAATTTAACCACGGTTCTGTCCTGATTCGGAAATATATTACCTTTTATCTGCTCAAATAGTTTGAAATTGATATGATTATTATTTTTTATATATTAGTATTTATTATATTTAATTATATTTGTACATTTATACATGTACTCATCCACAATGACAGGAAGAGTAAATGCTATAATATGCAAACTTCTCAAGTCTCAAGTATTGTTTCTAACATCACAAGGGCCATTGCTTATGTGCACGACTGGAATTAAATGAAAACTTCCAAACCATGTACTATCTGTTCATATGGCTAACAAAATCCTAAATTGTTATTTTGACAGAATCCTGTGATTTAGATTTCTATCACAATCCACTGGGATGCTTTCTTTTAGATTAAAATAATGAATATGGCCTGTTAGACATCAGGCAAACTATACATATATTATATTGCACATACACACACATTGCAGATATTGCACCTATTTTGCGAAAGAAGAATAGAACAGGAAAACCCTAATTGAGTTTCTCATACGATGGTGTGGGTGGCCTATTAACAAATTTGGAAGCAAAAGCATAACAATA
Source organism: Cyttopsis rosea (assembly GCA_900302355.1). NCBI lineage: Eukaryota > Metazoa > Chordata > Actinopteri > Zeiformes > Parazenidae > Cyttopsis > Cyttopsis rosea. Next base: position 5,302 of record OMKR01038879.1, on the reverse strand, counting down.
CACGCTATTGTCGACATGTCTTGTTTACAAAATGTTACAAATTTTACCCTTAATCTTGGTTCGTTGCATCATTTCTTCCCTTTGAATCTAACCGCTGCATCGAGGGCTTTTACTAAATACTGTACCGCCCCAGAGTAGCGGCTTCTTTTGTCTCATTATAAACTGGAGCAATGTCGTTGCATCACTTCTGGAACACGATCTCGGAGGAGAAATTAATTGGTATCTGCATCTAACGTTCGCGTCTATTGCATTGTTCCAGCGTTCAACAGGGAGGTGGCTGTGCTGAACGACATCGGAAAGATGGTTCCTTTTCATTTGGTTTAACCCCCTTGATTGGACTCCCTTTGGCCAGAGACTGGGGTTCAATTCCCACCTCAGGACCTGTCTGTCCAATGTGTTTGAATGGGGTTGTCCCATTCTTTGCTAAACTCCAAAGACTGTTCCACTAATTGGAGACCCCCGAGTTGCCTGTAGGTGTGCATGGGTGTGACCTTGCGATGGATAGGTGTCCCAATTGTTCTGGCTCCCTGTAACCCTCAATATGTAGAAGCAGCTGCAAGAAAATGGATGGATGGCTGATTTATTTCATTCCCATTACAGCCATGGCATCTTTTACTTCCCGACCAAAGCGGTTGGCACTCGTCACTAGCGTTTGCACCGCCGGCCTTTGAGGACCGATGCCAGACGTATCCGTACTTCACACCACCGAAGGCTATCAACCCCCATTGTAATCTGGGGACCGAGGGCAACACAATGTCAAATTTGAAGGTTGACTGCCTTCGCAATCTGTTGTTCTCCCTTATTCTTCTTTACAGATTATATATTTCGACACCTCAGACGAGAGACAAGTTATTGCTTTAACGACCTGTATGGAAATCTCTCCTGTGGTATCTGGTTTTGGCGTGCGCTGTCTGGGCAATAACCTGTTTGGTCCTTTCAGTTCAATCCAATTCAATTCAAAAAACTTTATTTATCCCCAAGGGGCAATTCTTGAGGCAGGCATAGTAAAAAAAAGAACATGCAAACAGGACATGTAAAGACAATACATGATAGACAGACAGTGACCACGTGGCAAAGACAGTACAGTACACAACAGTGACAGTACATGACAAACAGCAGTGACCATGTAGTGACCATGAGTCAAATTGTCAAATGTCCAGCAGTAATAATAAATAATATAGTGCGTGTGTGTGTGTGTGTGTGTGTGTGTGTGTGTGCGTGCTTGGCCGGGAGCAGACTGGGGTTTAGTAGGCAAACAGCCTCATATGTGAAGGTTGCCTTCCTCCGATTAGTCCTAGCTGCAGCACAGAAAGCAGCCATTCTGAGGCTCTGTGTAGGACATGGGTGGGGTCCTGTGAGATGGTGAGATCAGGGACCGGAGTGGGTGGCCTATGATCTTTGAGCAGGAGTTCACTGTACTATGGAGGCGCATCTTCTTTTGGATTGTGAGAGAATGGACCCAGCAAATGAATGAGAAGGATATTCGTCAAAGTGTTTTATTAGTCAAATGTACAGTACAACATAAGGTCATTCTAAACAATGAAATTCTTGTGGCAAGGCAAGCAACAACTACGTAGTAGGCACAAAAAAAGATAAAGATCACAGTAGAGTAGAATCACAATGAGGGCAAGAGATCGCGAGAAAGGGCAAGGGTAACATAACAATAACAATAAAATTAAATATGAACCTAGAACTAAAACTAAAATTGGAACATAAGCTAAAATTTGAACATTTGGGATGGGAATGTATTGGACAGTAAAAAAGAGTGACTATTGCACATTATAAATATAAATATAAAGTGAAGGAGTGCCGGTGGATATGTACATTGGTTGTGGTGCTGTATATTAATTTACGCTGTACATTAATTTACACTGTATTTTATTTACATAGGAGACATGTTGCAGGTTGAGAAGCCTGATGGCCTGTGGGTAAAAACTGTTTGTGAGTCTGGTAGTCCGTGCCCGGATGCTCCGGTAACGTTTACCAGACGGCAGCAGTGTGAACAGTCCATAGCCTGGGTGACTGTAGTCCTTTATGATTTTCTGTGCTTTCCTGAGACAACGTGTGTGGTGCCTTGCACGGAGGCTAGGTGGCAGCCAATGATGCGCTCTGCTGTCTTCACCACCCTTTGTAGTGCCTTGCGATCAGCAAAACACAAAACTACGAGCCATTGCCGGTGCGACCTCACTATGACGCACTCGGAAGTCACGAGATTATTATGCTTTAGATGAAGGAGTTGTAAAGTGTAGTGAGGATGTTCCTGCTTACCCCAAAGGAGTTTAGCTTCCTCAGGAATACCGACACTGTTGCCACTTCTTGATGATTACCTCTGTGTTGGCTTCAAAACGCAGTTTGTTATCACCCAGGTATTTGTACTAGTGTACAGCTTCCACTGGTTCCCCATGAATTATGGCTGCAGTCCTCCCCACTCCATGCTTGGTGAAGTCCACGAACATCTCCTTGGTCTTGGCGACATTCAGCTCCAAATAAGAGCTGTTACACCATTCCACAAACTCACTAAGGACGGCCCCGTGATCTTCGGCAGGGCCTGAGGGAAAGGAGCGCAGTATCGTCCACAAACTTCACCAGATGGTGATTAGGATGGAGGCTTCTGCAGTCATCTGTATACAGGATGAACAGCAGGACACAGCCCTGGGGGGTGCCAGTGGATGTGTGCCGGAGGTCGGAGAGCCTTTTGTTGACCAGCACCTTCTGTGTTCTTAGGGCGAGGAAGTCCATGAGCCACAGAATAAGCTGGTGATCCAGGTGGAAGCAGTTCATGAGTTTTTCAGCCAGGATGTGGGGTTGTAGGGCGTTGAAGGCAGCCGAGAAGTCTGCGAACAGCAGCCGAGCTGATGTTTTTGGTCCCTCTACTGTAGGTGTTTATGAACAGTGTCCAGTATGAAAAGTTTGGCACCATCGACTGCTCTCTCGGCGGGATACGCAAACTGAAGAGGGTCCATCTGCGCAGCTGTTGTGTTGGTGATGTGGCTTTTCACGATCCTCTCGAAGGCCTTCATGATGAGGGAGGTAGGGCTATAGGTCTGAGGTTATTCAGGTCATTCTGCTCTTTTTGGTCATGGGGATGATTGGGGAGTGTTTCCATGCCTGTGGGACTATGCCAGTAGCTAGAGAGCTCTGGAATCACTGCTGGAATACTCCTCCTACTGTAGCTGCTCAGCACAGTGTTTCAGTGTATGGCCGCAGATATTATCTGGACCAGAGGCTTTCTTGGCCTGTGTCCTTTTCAGGCACCTTACCACAGTATCGGTGTAGATAATGATGGGGTCACCCTTGGTCAAGCTGCTAATGGTGTCTAACCTTGCGTAGAAGGAGTTGAGATCATTGGGGGGTGATTCATCAGGGCTCCCATCCACTCAGACAGGTTTGGAGTCTCTCACTGAGTTAACTGCTACCATGGTCTGAATGCCCTGCCAGGCCGCCTGGAGGTTACCCTGTTTGAATTTTTGTTCAATTTTGTTCTTGTAGGCTACTTTAGCCTTTTTGTTGGCCTGCTGTTTTTTTCTCCAACATGGATCCAGTGAAGAACAATCTTTTCTTTTTGTTGAGAATAGTTTTGAGGTCTTTCGTGACCCATGGTATATTGTTGGGGAGAATGGTGATTGTTTTGGCAGGGATGATATTGTCTACACAGAAGGATATGTAGGTGTATGTAGAGTATGATCTGGTTTTAAAAATACGTCCCAGGTTCTACACTCAAAATACCCCCCTAGCGCGTCAATGCCTTGCACAGTCCATGTTTAATAGACTTGACCACATTCTCTGTTCTCTGTACAACTGGTCTTTATTCTGGTGCAAGGAGAATGGAATTATGGTCAGCAGTTCCGAGAGGAGGGAGGGGCAGAGATTTGTAGGCACCTGGGACTGAACCATAGCACTTGTCAAGAACCCTGTCAAAACATGTGGCACACGTGATGTATTGCTGGAATATTTTCAGTGGAGGAATCTGGGGGAATCAGATTAAATCAGTTCCAGTCTGTTTACAGTGTTCATGATGTGTTCAGAGGCAGTGTTCGCATTGGCTTTGGGATGGATGTAAACGAGAATAAAAAAATAGCTGGGGAAATTCTCTAACTCTTCGTAGATAAAAAGGACGGAGTGACACAGCCAGGAGCTCTATACCAGGCTTGCACAGACTCTCACGAATGATGGTTGTGGAGCACCAGTGCTTGTTGATGTGAAAACAAACTCCCCCTCCATGTTCTTTACCGGTACTTTGTTTGTCTCTATCAAGTCTTAACGGGGTGCCAAAACCGCCAATAAAGAGTGCATGATCATCGATGCGACTGTCAAGCCATGTTTCCGTGAACGCCAGGATGGAAGCATTTCTATATTTGTGCAGGTAGATAACAATGGCTTGTAGTTCATCTACCTTATTTCGCAAGGAGCGGACATTGCTGAGGATGACAGCAGGTAGCGGTCTGTGTTTATTTTCCCGTTTGAGTTTAGTTCTGAGACCGGCTTTCCTACCCCGTTTCCATACATTATTAGTCAGGTCTGTTTTCCGATCCCGCAGGTTTAATAGGAATTCCCTCGAGTATCCGGGCTGTCGGCATAAAATCCAAAACAGTTTGTGTACATCCATATCTCGAGTTGAAAAGGTTGGTAAAAGTAATAGTGTTTAAAATCCAAAGCAGCAATGTGTGTTCAGTCACATAAAGGAACACAAAACACTGATTTAAAATCAATAAAACGCCATAAAATCGACAAACAAACACTGTGCCAAAACCCCCTGCTCGTGTGAGGACACAGTTTCCAACGTATGTAGGAAGGTACAACTGCATCACCCAGAGTAACTAAGAGACATGCACTATGCATATGAGGGCCGAGCAGGGCTACGACCTGTTTTTTTCCCCCCTCTTCTTCCTTTCGCTTTGGCCGATGGAGGAAGGCCTTGATGTGACGGAAGTGTCTGCAACCGGGTTTTGGAAGTGGAGTTTAGATGCTGCACGGCTCCTCGCTCCGCCGCTGCCCCCAAGGTAAGATGCAGATCTTCCGCGACGGCACTTTGTGAGCACTTGCACAGCTGATGAGCAGTAATTACGTTTTAATTATTTCTGTAGGGCATCCTTCTCTCCCTGTGTGAAACTCCCCACTCCCCCCACTCCTCCTGCCCCACTCCGCTGCAAATGAAGACATGGAGTATTTTGAAAACATTTGGCGATAAAAAACCCCGGCTCTACGGAGTCCCGCTAATTACCGCTGAGCCTGGTGTCAGCGCCCGTGGTCGGCGGCTTTGATGTCTGCGGCCCAGGATGATAATCAAGGGCACAGATCACAA
>OMKR01038849.1:0-10024 GCA_900302355.1 Cyttopsis rosea | reverse complement strand
CTGGCCGTCCTTCCTCCAGGGGCAGCCAGGAGCAGTGGGCAGCCGTCACTTCGTCGGCGCCCGGGGACCAGTTCCAGGTGGTGGGTCCGTGCCGTGGTCAGGGACAGGACAGGAAGTGTTCTGCGCGTTTTTAGTCAGGGTCCTTATGTTGGAGGAGACCCATGCAAACACGGGGAGAACGTGCAAACTCCACACAGAAAGGCCCCTGATTGGGCGATAACCCACCGCAGCACGGTGCCAACAGTGCCCCAGGCGGGAATCGAACCCAGGACCTTCTTGCTGTGAGGCAACAGTGTTAACCACTGAGCCACCGTGCCGCCATAACAGTGATTAACAGTGATTAACAGTTATTAACAGTGATATCAATCTGTCCATTGCATGGGTTGCCAGTTACAGCAACGTCTCCTTGTTGGTGAAGGGCTCATGTGCTTCAAACTTTTCAGTAACAACATTTGTTATCGGGAATTACTGGGGTTAAAGGTGCATCGAATCCGTTAATCACGTGTACTTTTTGGAAATCTGCAACACAGACTTAATATTCAAGATAGGATCTTACCCCCCCCGCCCCCACACACACACAAACCCGATTCAATGTAAAGTTTAAATTACATCCTAAATTAGGAAGGTTGCTGATATGAAGCCCTGTTTTCCTATTTCCTGTGTTCTGTACCTGTTTCGATTTTTTTCATTGCCTCTCAAACATCAGAACGTCGTCTAGTAGCTTTGGCAGCTCGACTGATTCCGAAGCTTATCCTCATTTCAAAGAAAGCACATCAGCCCGATTTGCATATCTGAGATTTGTCCGACCGAGCCTCCCATTTTTTAAGCAATACAATAAACCTCAAACCCAAAGACTTTGCCTTATCATTTTTTAATTGGAGGATTTGAACAAAGCAGGGGGGTACAAAGTGTTTCAAATCTTCCATTCAAGGGATTACACTGCATATTAGCGGGCGTCTTGGAGTACTGTTTGCAAAAACATGCCTGATGTAAGCCCATGTCAAGCCAATATATTATTATCTTTCATGTTGACTCAACCTAATCACTATGAGTAAAGCCTACGACTACTATAAACGCGATGGTGTTCAACATTTAGAATGTATATTATTTGTTATGTATTTTGTAACATGGAAATTAGAAAGTGGTTAAAGTTGAGATATACTGTACAAATTTCTCCGCTATATTTCTAGCAAAGTTGAGTCTCGAGTGATATTTCTGCCGGAAAGGTAGCACCGAACCAAACTCTAAATAAATGTTTGCACAGCAAATGTTTCGGCAGCTAAAGCGAGTGGAATTTAATTGAGCTCTGCAGGTTCCCTAAAATGTTACACTGACTTTCCCCTTCCACACGAAAATGTTAATCAAATAATTGTCAAGTCATTTAAACAATCGGTTAAGTCTTTACCGTCGCTAGAATTTTAATATCAACTAAATTCAACATAATTGTTGATACAAAATACAAAAAAGCTTCCATTTACAAAATAGGCTATTATGGTATATGTGGCCAAAATAATTAGGTGTCATAATATTCAGCTCATGTTTTCTTCCTCTATTTTCCTTCAGGTCCCTCGTTCAAGCCAAGCTGCTGTAAAGCCCAGAAATCTCTGGAGTTCATCCCCATCAACCTGCACACCCAGCGGATGAGGGTCACGTGTCCCCGAAAAGCAGGTATTTCACTCCTGTGTGATATTTCAAAGGGGGGCCTCGAGCGTGCTGCGATTTTTACAGCGTAAAAAGAAGAATCCGCTAATTATGCTAAGTTAACCTAGAAGTCTCTCCCCCTCTCTCTCTCTCTCTCTACCTCTTTACCTATTAATATCAAGGTAGGTGGGAGTAGGATGAGGAAAAGCAAAAGGAAAACACAAAATGCAATGTTACTGATGCTGTAATTTCACCTGAAACTTTATATACAAGTAAATGGAATAATAACATTTTATTCAAGAAAAAAAAAATCTAATTTTTTTTATTTTATTTCAAAGCATTTCTGAGAGACAACTCTTACAGTAGATTTAATTAAAAAAGATTATTTATTTAGCATTGTTTGAGTTTGGGTGTCTGGGCTCTACTGCTCATCACTCCCGGCGAGGTGTACAGCAAACATACATAGGCACTTAGTGAGCGAGAAATATTGGCGTGATGAGCTCCAATCCCCCCATTGGATAGAAGAGTAGAGCCCAACAGGTGCATGCAGGGGAGGTGGAGGCAACAAAGCAACACAGCAAGCAAAGCAGGCAGCAAAGCAGGCATGGCAGGAGGAACTGGCTGCTTACATAGGCCAGCCCATGAGGGCGTGAAAGCCTGCGGCACTGTCAAGTTGTCTTACAGAACAGCTCCACCTCATTCCTCCAAATCACAACTCGAATGAGTAATAATTAAGTCACTGTTCATTTTGCGTTCCAGGCTCAAGGAAAGGGTTCCAAACTATTTGGTGCGTTTAAAAAAAACAGGCTGAAGAGTGAAACATCACCGCCAACGAGGAGCAGCTGCTAGCGGTCCGCGGTTCAAAGTTCCGACTTGATCGAGGAAGTGGAGCGAAAGATGCGACTGAAATAGAAGCGAAACATCATTTTTGGAAAAAGCCGTGAGAGGGGAAGTCAGAAACAAGTGTATCTGAGCATAAGTTTACGCTGCATGCCCTGCAAATATTTTCAAGTAAATGCCAAAAGTATGTTTCCAATATCCACAGTAAAGTTCAGAATCCTCACATTTAAGTGCAGTACTGAGGACTGTGCTGAACAAAGTTAATACTGAACTTGGGGTTTGGGCTAATTAGAAGACAGTGATTGATCATTTTTATCCGTGCCTGTAGCTGCCAAAAAAGCATAAAATTAAGTATTTTTTCTTGAACTGCTGACTTTGACACGGCTCTTGGTATTGAGTTTTTGTCATTTGGATATTCTACTGATGCTCTTTTTTTAGCCGGGCGTCAGACTAATATCCATCCATCCCTAACCCTAATTTACTCCCATGCTTTACTTTTCCATCTGCCCGAGCTTCAGCGAAATCTAACAGAAAGGGATTAGATCGCCATCATCGGGGGCTTGAGGAGGTGACAATTAACTCGGCCCAAGAAACAAAGACAGTGCGATAATTGAGCCCTTTGCGTTTGCACGGTGAGGAGGAGTTGGCTTTCATTTCCGCCGTTGCTCTCCAGTTGTGCAGTTTGGGCTCTCACCCTGGACGCGTGCCGTGGCCACTCCAGCTCCGCGGGATTTATTGAAACTGTGCGCGGCATGATTGATGGAGGGCCGGTTGCTGGAAAGCGGTGACGTCGACTCCTTTCACTGCGGTCATCAGAAAGAATAAATGCAAGAGGAATAAATAGTTTGAATGCATCCTACAGCCACGCTCCTGGCCTGGCTTTCAATGGATACACTAAAGATAGTTTTTTCTTTAAAGCGTAACCATACATTTTCGACATGACATGCAGAACTTTTGCTTTTCAGTATGATGCTGCTGCAGTAGCTGTTTTTTGTTTTTGGGGGGGCATTTCTGCAGACTAGACTGCCAAATGGAACATTGACATTTAAATTAAGAAATATGATCTGTCTCCAGACCAAGATTCTACACCCCAATATGTATCCATTAAATGACCATTTTCTTTTATGATGGGATGCACTCACATTTTGGACATGCCATCAACTTACTAAGGCTACACCGTGCATTCTCCATTTCTGTATTGATTAATCTATGAGAAAAAATAAATGGAGAAACCACTCAGAGCACAAGAGATGTTTTTATTTTTCTCAGTGATAGCACCGTTTTCATTCGTTAAAAGTGACATTTAGAAAAAAATTGCCGGTTAAAAAGCCCGGGCCGGCGATATTGTTCAGCTATCATTTGGACTGTGTAAAAGGTTATTTTGTCGCTGTTAAACGGCAATGTGGTATAAGTTAAGTGTAAATTATAACAATTTAGCTTGACTGCCACAATCCATTTCTTTTCTCTGGGAGATAGACTTTTCTCAGTAGCCGGCTACTCCATCCCCCTGGCAATTTATAGAGAAGGGGTGAAGTGAGGGGGAGGCCAGCCAAATAAACCACTAATTGGCCATTGTGATTGATGTTCTGAGACCCGCCATTGTATTTCAGTGTGCCACTGTTGTAGGAAAACCAATTAAGGGGAACTTGGTAGTTGATAACTCAAGGGGCCAAAACGTGTGGCAGACCGGGCCCCCACTGGCCAGACACTGGGATAATTATTAGAGAAGGCAGTGAGTAGCGTATTAGTATGAAGACACTGTGAAGCACCCTCGTCCACCACCGCCACCCCGCCCATCCCCGTTTACCCCCTTGTCCATTAAAGTGCCGTTTCAGGGATGGACGGACTGTGTCGGCCGCAGCGCCAGCCACGTCCCCGTGGCAACATTTGCAGCGGGACCGCGTCATTAATTTCTGTTTTGAACAGCTCTTCAAACAGTGTTCCCCGCGGCGTAGCAGTGCACTGCTGCCATCCCAGGGGTGTTCATTAACTGACCTGGCTCTAAACCAACCCCCGAAATATTCACCTCCCATAATCCCCCTGCCCGCCTCCCCCTCCGCCCGTGTTGTTCTGATATTAGTGTCAGCGTTATCCATTACTCATCCAAAACAAGGCCGGTTATAAGCCACTCTGTGCACGCCTGGCCGTCTGTGAAATGTCTATTTACATTTGACGGCAGAGCGCAAATTGGAATGAAGCGTGTGACATTGGTTGTCCTTCTTGTTCGACATTGTTCGAGCCGCATAAAGACGATGGCTTGGGTGGAAAGAAAGTCCTGGTCTGAGGAATGGATGTATAAATCAATCATGATATATTTATTACATTAAAGTGGATAAAGAACAGCCTGAAAACAGCTCTAGAACATATTTAATACTGCTGAATGGGTCTTTAATTCCTTATTTAATCTTTCATACCCTGCAGTGGATACTTGTGTCGTAAAAATAATGGAACATCCCTGTGGTTGGGGCTAATTTAATCTAAAACACAAGGACAGATTTGATTTTCCTCGTAGCTTTGCGTCCACTGTTTCGTAATATTTTTTAGAGGTTCTCATATTTGGGTTTACCCCACGATGCTTTGTGCAAAGGGTTTTTAGGAATAGAAAGAACACCTACTGTACTTTCAAACGCCTCACGCGATTTTACAGATTTTACATTGTACCCATAGCAACGGACTACGGCTCAGCCGATGCTACTTTGCAATCAAGCCTATTTATACTTTATTAGTCATGATTGGCAGGCTGATTAAAAAAAGAAGAAAAAAAAACCTGTTGACCTGAATTGGGCCTTTCTGAGAAAGTTCAGCCGTTTTCCCATAGAATTCTATGTAAAAACGTCACGGGTAGTCGGGAGAAATTAATCGCAATAGTTTCTTTCCTGTCTTTCCAGATGCCTTCTACGACGTCATCACGGTGGGCGCCCCGGCGGCACACTTCCAGGGCTTTAAATGCGGCGGTCTGCAGCGGCTTCTCAGCAGATATGAAGCAGAGAAGAAGAGGTAGGCAAAGATCGCTGAGAGGAACACAGGTTGTTGAATGCAGAAGAAACAACAATGTTTATTAAGGCTTCTGGTACCACTGACACTAAAATAGCATTATCCCAATGTAATTTGACTGTTGTGTAATTACCATGTAATTTCCGTGTAATTACTTACACCCAAGCGGGTTGTAAGTAATGCCTAGAGTGCCACTATTGCTTTTGCCACCATTTGACTAGAGGCGAAAGGCACAATATCATCTTAGGTTGTTGAGGAATATACAAACTGGAGCTAGAGGTTTGAATTAATATTCAAATCATCTCTAAAAGCATTGCGCCCTAAAGAGTGGACTAAATCTGTCACCTTTGCAGCTATGCATATATTCTGTGTAATTCCTCTTCCCCTCTGTACTTCCTTATCTTTTAAATAAAAAATAAGAAATCTAGAGAGAGCTGCCAAAAAGGTTTTCAGACCAGCTTTTATTAATAAGCGGAGGAAGTTCTTCCCCAACCTAATGAGTAGATCTGATGGTACATTTTTTGGGCAGTTTTTTAATTTATCGTAGAGGACGGGAGACAGGGAACGTGGGGTAGAGAGAGGGAGAGACACGCAGCAAATGACCGCAGGCTGGATTCCCACCCGGGACGCTGCAGGTGTTTTGCTGACATGGTACCGTGTGCACGCTCTTGCAAGTTCTTGCAAGGTGGTGAGAACATTTTGACATTGGTATTGTTATGGAACAATATGTTTCAAATGAAAGAGTGAACTTTACATTATTGGCTCATATATTAACAAAGTTACCTCTCATTATTTGAGGTAGAAATTTAAACCTTACGAATAGTTAATCACCAGTGCGCCGCCCTCTACGGTCCGTTCTATCAGATTTTCTCACCTTGAGACCAATTCGGCAGGTTTCAGATAATTCAAGCTGACAGGGGGCGGTCTTTTCGTCACAGCGCCGGCAGTTTCCTTTTGCCACGCAGCAGCTCGCTGAGATTGATAGGCCTATCTGGCTGTACAGTCGGTTTCCGAAGACACGTCCGTCACTGCACCGGGGGAAGACGAGTAGATAAACTAACAACTGTGACTGTAACACACACAAGCACGGAGGACACGGTTGGTACAGTAACTTGCAGAATGCCAACGGTCATTCTGACTTTGCTTCTTGATGCGACGTATCCAAATGACTCGCTGGAATCAGCGGGATTCTCTGAATCTTGCTGCAGTTGCCCTTCCGAACACCGGGCGGGGGCAGATGCCACCGGAGTTCAGTATGTGGTCACTTGAGTGATGCCGCTGGAAATGAAGAGTGATTTCCGCAAGCTCCCCATAGATTGCAAAGTCATTACAGACCGTGTCAGATCCAATTAGTTACACAGAGGTTTCGAGCTCAACAAAAAAGGAAGCGAAGGAGACGGAGAGGACCGAGGTGGGGAGGCTTACAAAATGTATAAGTTGGTGGGAAAATAGGCGTCCCGCTGCTGATAAAAATAACTTCTTTACGCTAAAACGCACGAGTGAGTTCGCCGGAGATGGTCAGTTTTATCTGCTAGCCTGCGCAACGATAAGAGTTCGCATATTTTCCAGTGTCCACTGAAGTGAAATCATTTTCTTTGTATAAGAGATTAGACTTGAATGAGTTCCCGAGGGAGAGAGCGCTTTTTGTTTCGTATTTGACTTAGCTAATGACTCACTGTAGCTTAAAGTTTCCAATTTTCCGCCTGGCTAACCGCCGGCCTTCACTGAGCCTCATCCACATTTGACCTGGAATGCAGTCATTTTGTCAGTCATAGTCAGAAATTGGAATAAATGAAACTTGATGTGTCCTCTCTTATTGCAAAGAAGTTGTGCAATTGCAGTTTTGGTGGAAGGGTTTCTTTCACACTTTATTCTATCTATTCATTTGTTTTGATTCATAATGAGTCAAAAGTGCCGCTAAATACTTTATAGTTGTACCTTACCTTACAGTCGTAGACCTTGCAAACTGCACTAACCCAGTTGTGGGTGAATATGGGATGTCGGTGCAGCTGTCTTGCCTTCAAGTCCAGGTTAGAAATCATTGAAATTCATGGCTGGTCGGGTTTGTTTGAACAACAAACACACACTTACCCCCATTATGCTTATGTCAGTATGTCTCTCCGCCTTTCAGAACAAACCTTTTGTAATCACGCCTGATTAAAAAGGGAACAATCAGCTGGACGTGATGTGAGACTTGGCCATCCAATGCGATATAAATTCATCAAAGAGAGGCTGGAAAAGATTTAGGGAAGGAAGAATGGGGGGAAAAAAGCCTGAGCGCAGAGGTGTTACTAGCAAGGCAATAAAATCGCTATCCGTCTTTGTTCCCTGGACACCAGGGGAGAGGTACGGTGTTCTTACCATATCCATTAAGAGATCTGCAAGGGGAAAACTTGGCAAAGGCAAGCGCATGCGATGCACAACGTCTCTCAGGATGGCCCGGGATAGAGTTTAATCAATAGCGATCCTTAGTATTCCGCCAGAAACACTGCAAGCGTACACACAGGGCAGAAGCATTTATCTTTCACTAATGCATGCACTCCCACTTAAATGGCTCTTTTAAAAAGCACTGGATTTTTATCTGTGTTTAATTGAACCTCATGGACATAGCTGTTGAATTGCTTATCTGGCCTTATCTCACACGAGCAGCTCCTTTCAAATTATTCCTCTATTACTGTACAATGAAACAACTCTCGGCTGACGGAGCCGCCATGCTAGGTGCGTGTTAAGTGCATAAATGAAAGGAGACGCCTGTTATTCCTGGACTAGGTCCGGTGTCGTCGCAGTTCTCCTCATCAGAGCGGCCCGTTAGAAATAAAAAACATATTTTCAAACAAAGTAACGCCATATCTCCACGACCCCGGGAGCAGATTTCAGATTTATCTTCTTCTTTCACATTAGATTGCACACACTTAATAGAGCCTTGTGGGGCCGGCGCTCACATTATTCATGGCTTGTAGTGTCCTGTCCGGGCAGAGAGCGCCTGCCTCCCCGGGTGGTGAGGCTGGACTCTGACGCCACATTGACGGACAGCAGCTCGTTCACACGATTCCGCCGGTGGAGCCGGGCCGCTCCGGGCTCTCTGTGTAATGGAGAAAAATGTCGTCTGGGGGTCTCGTGGCTGAGCGGCGTCTGGTCCGAGATCAGTGCTTCACGCTCTTGTGTGAATGACAGAGGAACCACTTGGCTGTTTTCCTGAGGCGCGATACGGAACCCGTTCCCCATCGTAGGGGTTCGAGCACAGACGGTGAGCGGCTGCTCAAACAACAAGAACGGTCCTCCCAACATTCCACTGTGATGGAGTGTAGGGTTTTACTGCGGTGATCAGTGATGTGAGCGTGCTGTCCAAATGACGAAGGAGGCTTTGGCAGTCACCCGGGGCGCGACGAGGCTCCGTCCTGACGCCGCTGCCTCTGGCTTCTGCTGCTTGTCAGCGCCGGGCCGTGAGTTCTTCATTAATTTCCCATCCTCTATTAATTAGCCATGCCAGCTTAATGAGACCACCAGGCCCGGCGGTTCTCCTCCTCTTGTTATTGTTATTACCGATTCCTATTGATCATTTAGAAAAACACAGAGGGGTGTCCTTAACAGAGTCGCTGTTTGCTTGTTTTAGTAATGTACTTTAATGGTTGTTGTGGACTTGCGGCTAGTGAGAAACTATCTGAGCAGAAATCATTCTAAAGGCTAAAGAACTGATATATTGGCATGTGGAGAATATTAAAGGCTATTTTAAGAGAATTTGTTGAGAAATATTTAATGTAATATCTGTTCTCTCGTAATTACAGGAAAGATCACATGTTTGGGCTTATCATGCATACATTTCTTACATTTCTTACTCATCTTGATAGGAGGTACATTTTGGATTGATAGCAAAGCCGATGAGCCAATTAAAGTTCATTTTCTTGGCCAGCCTTATAGAGGGGATCTATTCTGTCCTGTAGCATCAGGTGGCAGGTCCCAGCATTCATTATTGGCTGCAAAGGCTTGCCTTAATGCGATTGGATTTGTCCTTATGAGTCAACAGGGCTGTTATTGGATCTAAGCCAGTGAAGCAACTGTCCCCCCAAAATGAAGGCTCTCCTTTGTTTCTTTTTAACTATTCTCTCTATTCCGCTCTCGTGTTGTATCTCTTGGGTCTCGATGTGTGACTCGAGGTACGCTGGACTATTAAGAGTTTGAAAGACAAAGGCTTGGGTTTTGGGAGTGGGGACGGTGATGTTTGTATCGCTGAGTATTTCACACAGTTCGCCCTTTATGTCCTTTTTTTTCATGAGGCCTTTCATTAGCTCTGGAACTAGTAGGTGGTCGTTCTCCAGAGGGCTCATTAGCCGTAAAGACAAGGCCAGGATTTTAAGGCTAGCTGCGAGCAGGCGGTGGTGGGCGGCTACCTGATACACCTCATTTCCTAAGAGCTTCACACGTATTGATACGTCAGGTGCCTGTCTGACACAGGAGGACTTCTGAAGACGTGCTCTCTCGCTGCCAACACAAGTAGCCAGCTGTGTTGCAGGGAATATTATTCCGGTTTTCTCTGTCTTTCCTCTGTCTC